>JAOXJP010249755.1:0-36792 GCA_025762735.1 Platanus orientalis
CCCTTTAGTTAAGTATTTTAATTTAGTAGGATTTTTTTTTTTTTTTTATAGAAATTTTAGAAATTAATGTCCTAAAAAGACAAAAATGGTATCAGAGCCAGGTTCCCAACTAATTCTATTCTAGTTGGGATCCCTTCTTAAATAAAAGCCTTGTTCCTAAGCCTTCAATTCCAAAATTCATAGTGTTTGGATGTTCATTGTTTTAGGGTTCTTTCAAAAGTTCCCCAAATTAATTTAGGGCATATTTCAGGCTTCTAAATAATTTTAGGGCATACTCTAAAAGTTGAAGATGAATATTTGAAAAGAAACACGTGTTGAAGTGGGTGGTATTCCAAGTTCTCTCTCAACCCCTCACATGAGGTGAACATTCTACCTTCTTTCTCTCTCTTGTTCTCTCTTATCTTCTCTCTTTCTCTCTCTTTTTATATTTATCATTAATTACTAATTATTCAATTCCAAAATTGGGATCCTTTTTTGAACAAAAGCCTTGTTCCTATGCCTCAAATTCCAAAATTTAATGTTTGGATATTCAGAAAACACACGTGTTGAAGTGGGTGGTAACCCAAGTTCTCTCTCAACCCCTTGCATGAGGTGAGCATTGTACTTTCTTTCTCTCTCTTCTTCTCTTTTATCTTCTCTCTCTCCATTTTTTCTATTTAGTGTCAATTACTAATTCTTCAAAAAAAAAATTTTTTTAGGTAATATTACTAATTCTTCAATTAGTGTCGGAATCCTTTCCCTTTGGATCCTACATCATTATGAGTAGAAGAAGAACAGTTAAGGAAGAAAATAGAAGGAGAAGAAGGGATGTTGTCATAGGTTAGGGAGATAGAGAGACGGTGTGATGAAGGTATGGAGAGAGAGAAAGAGAAATGGGATGTGGGGATAGGGGCTCTTGGTTTACGACCAACATTTGTACCACCAAGTAAAAAAAACCTAATTTTATTAAAAAAACTCCTGTAGTACATGTGTGATTACCTTCTTGTAGGCTTTATATCACTTAAAATTTAGAAAGTATCTAAATAAAGAAACCACAGAAATGGAAAGAAGCCTATTCAGCTACTCCTTTGCCCACCACTTCTAAAATTAAAATACCAAAACTCCCCTTACTATCCTTTTGGCCAATGCTTTATTACATAGATAAGCCCCTAACAAAAAACCCAAATTAAAATGACACAAAAGGCCTTATTTTATGCATGAAATACATAACAAATGTTCTCCCCATGTGTAACCTCCTAAAGGTATCTTGTCTTGGGCTTGGGCTGCCATAAAAGGTATGTTCAATCCAACCAAGCAAGTGAGATTGCATTAACAATGTTCACACTTACGATGATCCCAATCATCCAAATAAGTACCAAAACAACTGCTACGACCTCATAAAGAGGAACCCTCATAAAGAAGATCCCCCTTGGCCTATGCGGCTAGAAGATGAGACAAATGTTGATTTTGCTACTGCAGATGACAGATTTATCACTCCTCATCATCTCTCTTCTCTGTGAACATGTGCATATACCTCATTTAACGATGAGAGGTTCATATTCAGGATTTAGGCTCCAATATGCTCATATTCAGGAC
Organism: Platanus orientalis; assembly: GCA_025762735.1. Lineage (NCBI taxonomy): Eukaryota > Viridiplantae > Streptophyta > Magnoliopsida > Proteales > Platanaceae > Platanus > Platanus orientalis. Next base: position 1,576 of record JAOXJP010249755.1, read on the forward strand.
TTAAACCAGTTAGAAATTCGAACACTTGTATCTCCTCAACATGTTTCTTGTAAACTGAAGCATCCTTTGTACAAGTAGGGTAGAAAAATGTATAATGATCTAGTTCCTCCCACAACGTATTTAAAAAAACATAGTAGATGGTTAAGAACTGATCTCCTTGTTTGAGCTGTGCAATCCTTTGTTGCAGATCATATACCTTTCCTGTATATTTAATCTGTGAATAAGCCTGAGATAAAGATTCCCAGATTTGATGAGTTGTGTCTAAGAAGAGATAGTGGTCACTTATTTCTGGTTTCATAGAGCTCAACAACCGGCCCATAATCATAGCATTTTCTGTCTTCCACTTTCGATACTTTTGATCACCCTTGGGAGGAACTTCTATTTTACCCGTCAAATAGTCTTCTTCGTCTTTACCTTGAATGTAGATAAGAACAGATTTGGACCAAGTAAGATAATTCATGCCATCAAATTTCACAGTAGTGATCTGGACGTGAGAGGAATCTCCAGCAACAAGGGAGCCTCCTAGGTCACTTTTGTTCGATTCCCTAGAAGTCTTGCGAACTTTTGACTTTCTTCATACATGATTTAATCTAGGAACAACCACCATCTATACGTGATTAATACAACCCGGCTAAACAACACACTAATGTAGTAAGCAACACCCAACACTAACACACCATGATTAGGGTAACGTCACACTAACCCATGGATCCACACCAAATACACCATAATCACTGTTAGGGAGACCACACAACTAATTTCTGACATCTTCAATGTTGATTAGATTCAAAATAGTGCTTGGAACAAATCAAAGTTTGCATTTGAGGGGACATTAGATTTAGTCACTCGGTATCCAATATGGTCATAGAGAACATGGCCGACTAGTACACAGTTGTAGAACTCCCTTGCCGACTGCTAGGGTTCCTCAACAGGTGGGCAATGGTATTATATGAAGTTTGCAAGCATCAAGACAGACAGGAACTTGTAACAACTAACATAAGAGGAGAGCGTCAACCTAATTTGACGAGATCTCTTGTAGATCTCTCAAATCTCTACCAAATCGAGTGAGACAAGTCTTGGATGAAAGATTAGCAAAAAAACTACTCCTTTTGAATCATCCAACATAAACATCTTATGATCTAATCAGATTGACGATTTTTGTCAGATCAGGGAATTTTTTCACCCGACACAAAAATGACTCGAAAAAACACTTTTAGGCCTCAAAAAATTCAAAAAAATTATCAAAATGATCCTCATCACAAACTTCCCAAACCTTAGCTTTAACCAGACTTGACCCTTATACAATTTGACTGACATCAACGTCTGTACGACTGACATCTGCCCTGTGTTCGGTCCCTCTTTGTCTTCAGGCTTCTCCAATCAAATACCAAGTTGAAAGGTTGATTCCTTGGACTTGCAAGAAGATTAGAGAACAAAAGAGAAGAAGTAGAGAAGAGATGAGAGAGAGATAGACGAGAATGGGGCAATTGTATGTGTTGTAGTCTCTGTATGAGCTATTTAGTTATGTGTAGAGAGGTGGTATACCTCAGTGTATGGTATTCCATATACATACATGTATATAATACATCTGACAATACTACCCTCCATGTAATGTATCTCAACAACTAGCTTGCCAAAGAAACTCAAAATCACCCAAAAAAAAGAGTAAAGACTAAATAAAGAGATAGTTACTAAATTTGTATGACAAATAACTATGAGATAAAATAAATCTGGCCACTTAGAGCCTTGGTAGACATTACAAATTATTTAAATTAGTGAACAAACACAAGGGGATTGCTAGTCAAATAAATCAATAAACAAACACATGGGTGTTTCTTGAAGATCAATTTCAATTCATCACTAATAACAGAAAAAAAAAAAAAATGCATTACATATGATATGTTTTACCTTCTTTTTATTGTTGTTGTTGATAGAGGTAACAAAAGTATTTTTTTATTAAAAAACTATAGGGAGAAATACTTGCACAACCAGCAAATTACAACTGCATAGACAGTCAATGCTGCCATTCGAATCATGTTGGTTTAGTCTTCTTGGGGGCATATTAGTCTTACAACAATTAAGTTGCATAAGAATATACTATACATTAACTCCTAATCGATCACATTAAAAGTAATTTTAAATTATTTTAGACATAAATTTACATAATTTGAAGAGTAGGAAAATAACTATCCAAATCTACTCACTTAAGCCAAATATTTAACATGTCATAGCCCATGGCCTGCTTTACTATTGAGTTGGTTTCAAATTTCCCCCCTAAAAAAATTGTATTTTTATTCTTATTAAAAGATACTAAAACTAAAAATACAGTAAAACATGGCAAAAATAGAGACTAAAAACTAAGTTGGCTTCATTTATTCTTTTGTTTTTACAAATTTTTACAAATATTTTTATTAAATAATTACCTTTTTTCCTAGAAACAATTAGCAAATCACAGCATTCTGTAGATTGGGCATACCTATGTCACATATAAATTAATAAGACTAAATCATGCTTATTTGGTATGATATATTGAAATTTTTTATTAAAAGTAAATTAAATATTTTACTCACCAAAAAACTTCTGACTTCATTGAAGTATTGATTGGGGAGAATCATGCAACATATAATTAGCCTTTAAAAAGTTATATTTTCAGACTTACCATGGTTCTTGATTTGAGGTTTTGAGCTCAATCCTTTGATCGGGAGCCTAATCGTTGTTTAGATCAAATAGACTTAAATAGAGTCCAAGATTTTGTCTAGTGGCAACAAATCACGTTTTTTTTCTTTTTTCAAAACGAAGGTTGAATGAGGGGTTTCTTGAAGTCAACAATGGTGGTTGCGATTTGGTTTCTATCGAAACCATGCATTTTTATAACTGCCTATGTATCATTATGATTGATAGGGCTGAAATGATACAATTTGTATCAAAAAGGCTGCTGAAACTTTGCATTTTTTTTTTATTTCATGAAAGTTTTGGTTCAGTGGCCATTAAAACCGATATGTTTTGTATGAAAACATACTATACATACTGATATTTGATTCCATGCAATGTACTAGTATTGCTTCCTTTGGGCATTTTAATTCCTTCATCATAAAAAATACTTGTTCCTAGTGCTAGAATGTTAGTTATTTTCATCCTGTAGTTTGGTCTTGCATTGTTCCTTATGTCCTATTTTATCATAGAAGATAAGTTGATACTGGATTATGTTGTGAGTTTTGTGAAGTTAGTAATTATTTTTTTGTGATTGTTTGATATTCTAGTGGTGCATTTCTTGAAGATGCTGTTGTTGTTTCCTGTGGACATTCATTTGGTGGTCTCATGCTGAGGAAGGTCCTTGAAACGGTAAGCAGAACCACTCTCTTTTGAATTGGCATTGCAACAGTACAAGGCTGGGGACCATTATGTTATACCTGAAAAATGATGGCTGTCATTAAGGATTTTTCATGTTAAAACACATTATACTGTAATTTTGTACCATCAGTAATGGTTTAAACTGATTTTACGGTTCAATTTTTAAATAAATTAATATAAAAATATCTGTGATGAGAAAGTACTGGAAAAAAGTTGAGAAAGTAGCCACTGTTGTGACGGCCATAATAGTTACAATGGTCAAGGTTCTTGACCATTATAACTGATGTTTTCTTTATTTTAAACTTTTCTTTCAATGTTCTCAACCATAATAACCATCCCCATGCATAAATAATGTTTTAAGGTGTCTTTTATAGCAAACCATCGTTATCGATTTGGGATTTGTAAATAATCTTTCGACTGTTCTATCATGCACTGTGTTTTTGTTTTTTGAAAGAAATGTAGGTATATTAATCAAGAATCTAACTACGCCTTGGAGTAGTTTCCTATGAGAATTGTTGATTGGTCTTCTTACTTTCACAAAGTATTTAAGTTTTTACCCCTTGGACTAGAAGGAAATTCAGACACGTCAAGGGAGTCAGACCCACTGGTTGTTGGGTCCTACACTTCATTTGATGGCTTTAAATATCACTTATCACATTGTTTGGACAGTCATGGAGAATCTTTAATAAGAGAAGAAGAACCACGAAGAGAAGGACCATTTTATGGCTCCCTCGAAGAGAAGAACCATGGTTGTCAAGATGAAAACTCTGGATTTTGAAGAAGAATGGAGGGAGAATGACTAGTATGTTAAGATGATCGAGAGGGGGAGGGGCGTTTGGCAATCCATTTCAATCCAAGTATCCATAGCAAAATGGCTTCTAGAAAGGGTGATGGAGGTTGGAAAATGGGGCTGAAACTCGTTTTATGCGAAAACTAGGAGGGAAGGTCGAAGAGTTGTGATTCATCGCAAAGGAAACAGTAACGTTCGGTACCTGCTCATTTCTTCCATCTCAGAGGAGGGCAAGGCTAAGTCTATCATTTTTCTAGAAGGGAAGAAAGGTTATGGTTGGGAAAATGTGGTTACGGTAATGTCGAACTTGCTAGGAGAGCTAGAAGGGAAGTCTGTCGGTGAGTTTTTGACAGAGGGACCACACCTAGTGAGTAGTGTGAAGTCAGTTGGAAATAAGAGGCTTCATAAAGTTTAATGCTCTGAGAAGTAGGCAGCCGAAGCTCTTGGGGCCTACCCTTTTCGAGCGAACCTCAGTCAAACCAAGATAAGGGCAGAGATGGTGCGTACTGGTAACTCCTTGGGCATTAGGATGTTTTATCCTGACGGTGATATCTCTCTTGGTGTTTGGGGCATGGCGGTGGTAGCATCTCACGAATCTAAATCTAGTTGTTGGGAGGAATGTAGCAAATTGGTAATGAAATTCCTTCAATGTTGGTACACTCCGGATATGTGGCCAATTGCAGACGACAAGGCCATAATATTCCTGAAAACACTTGATGACTCGGAGCAACTGTCACAAGGGGTACTGAAGGTCTGGGAGGAGCAGGATGGTCTTTCTCGCGATGGACACCAAATTGTGGCAGTCTCAGTTCTCGGGAGGTTGAGACGAACTGATGGGTATAGGTAAAGGGCCTTCCCCATCACCTCTGGACCAAGGGGATTTTCTCTGCTATTGGAAATCTATGTGGGGGCCTTATCGAATGGGACAAATCACTGGCGGAAGTTGATGATCTTAAATTGGCTCGGATTCAAGTCTGTCACGGCAGTCTGGACAAGATTCCGCGGTGATTTGTAAACTTGTAGGATGGAGGTTGTAAACTTGTAGTGTCACTGAAGCCGGAGGAGATGTAGGAGTTCTCGCCGATAACTTGGGTGAGGGTCTCCCAGGTTCCAGTGGACTATGGAAAATGTCCAATGAGAGACGAGCGACGTGTAGTGAGGAACCTACATTACAGATTGAATTTAAATTCAAAATTCAACTAATCGGCCAGTAGGTCTTTTCCTAACGGCTCGGAGGATGATTCTGGGGAGGCTCAGGCCTCCTGATTGGAGATGGGTGGTAATAGTTTGAGGTGCACGTCGTTGACTCCGTCCTCTACCAGTGAGGGATGTTTGGGGCTCAAAGAGCAGGAGCTGGGGCATTTTAATGAAGTACGACCTGGGTCAGGGTCAGTTACGTCCTCTCAATAGGAAGGGCAAGTTAGGGATATTATCACAAATTCAGGGGCATCTACGTCTTATGATAATAAAGGACACGATAGAAATTTGACGGAAGAGGGGTGAACGGGTCAATTGCATCTGATATCGAGATGGTGGGGCAGGTTAGCCTTTTCATTGGTGATGAAGGGCAAGCTAGGCAATCTCTTTATTTGCAAAGATTGTTAAAAGGTCGAGGTTTGTTTCAGACTGTAGGAACCTTCATGGTAAGGTTCATACCAAGAAGACGATTGCGGAGGCTTCGAGGAAGGATCAATCTTCATTGTCGCAATGTGTTGGGCTCTTGAAGGACCTCACTCACTTCAGAGGGTCAAGCATCGAAGAAGTTGGGAACTCTAGCGACCCTTATTGTAATCAGATACAAACGTTTTGTCCTGGAAGCTTATCTGCTTTTCCTTTGTAGGCAGAGATTTCAACCCATCGGGGTAGGGGTCCTCGTGAGTTTGCGATTGTCCCAGGCTTTTGTAGTGGTCTGACTCAAAGCAACCCTGTCCATTGGCTACCATTGGGACATGCCATGAACTTTCGGCCTTTCGTTACACCAGATTTCCAGTCCAATGAAGCTAATGGTGGAGGCATGAGAGCTCACAGGATAAAGATGTCAACTCTCCGACATGATTTTGATACTCATCGTCTCCTTGCTAATATGGCCCTTGCGACTGATCAAAGTCTGAATTTAAGTAATGAAGAGGTTGGTCTGGGGGAGGGGGCATTGATGCAGTTGGAAAGGAAGAAGAGGTCTGTTAGATCTCCAGAAAGCAAGGATTTGGTTCCCTACTGCAATTCGCTCTAGTGTCCTGTAGGTTCAGACCAGGGTGTTGATTTAGGGAGTCATTTCCCTCTAGGGTATCCTACTTTCCATTTCTCCATAGGGGAGGAAGTGAAGAAATTGCATGATAACAGCCTCTTGATGGAGATGGTCCCCATTGCCGGTGATGTTAGCCTAATTGCAGAAGTATCAGATTGGGTTTTGATGAAAATTGGGGAGGTCAGTAGGGTGGTTAGCCTATCGTTTGAAGGGTTTGAATCAGAAGCATGGACTTTATTCTCTAAACTAGAACAGAAGGCTATAGCCACTCCTTCTAAGAAAGACCAATTGATGAGGACATGCATAGAGCTAAGGAATCTACAATGGAGAATTGTCTATTATAGGGGACTGGGGGAATAGGGCAATGGTTCAGGAACAAGTTCTCGGGGGGTGTAAAGGAGTTCACAGATGAATATTAAAATCTTAACATAGAACGTAAGGGGCCTGGGTAGTAAGGATCAAAGAAGGCTGCTCAAAGATATGGTTAAGAGGAATAAGGCTGAGTTGGTTTTGGTTCATGAATCCAAGCTAGAAATTGTTGAAAGGAAAGTTATTTTGGAGATTAGCAGTTTTGTGAGAACAAGTTGGGTCCATCTCCGCTCGATGGGTACGGTAGGAGTGATCAGTTTTTGGGATAAGGACATTATTAAGGAGATTGACTCAAGGGTGGATAGGTTCTTAACCAATCTAACGGTAGTCCGTTATGGGGAAACTCAACATTGGTGTCTTCCAACAGTTTATGGGCCAACAGATGGCACCCTTCTCTCAGATTTTTTGGCAGAGTTGGACATAATCAGAATGTCTAGTGACCTTCCGTGGTGTATGGGTGGGGATTTTAATGAGGTTCTGTTCTCCGATGAAGGGAGCAAAGGAGGGAGAACTTGGGGTATGAAGCTTTTCGGAGATTTTGTTGGCAGGAATAATTTAGTTGATGTTCCTCTCTCAAGGCCTAGATTTTCCTAGTCAAATTTTCAGGAGAGCCCGTCGTTGAGCAGATTGGATCGGTTTCTGGTATCTATGAATTGGGAGGATTATTTTTTGCCAACAGACGCAAGCGCATTGCCTCGCCTAGGATCTGATCACGTCCCCTTGTTGCTGACAAGAGGGATGCAACGACAAAGGCCCAAGCCCTTCCGTTTTTAGCTCATGTGGTTTCTTCAGTTGGGATTTAAAGAGTTGGTAGTTGATTGGTGGAGATCCTTTGCGGTGGAAGGCTCCTTTGGTTAAAGATTTTGGCTGAAATTGAAGCTTCTTCAGGATAAGTTGCGCGAGAGGAACTGGGAGGTGTTTGGTAAAGTTGAAGCTGGTAAAGAGTCTATTCTCAATGAGATTAATCTCTTTGATGCTAAGGAGGAGGCTGAGGGGCTCTCGGATGAGAAAAGATCATCTCGAATGGCCCTTAAAAGTAATTACGAGAGATCTTTATTGATGGAGGAGGTGATGTGGTGCTAGAAGGCATGGATCCAGTGGTTGAAAGAGGGAGACAGGAACACCAAATTCTTCTATAAGATGATGAGCTGTCGTAAAAGTTCTAATGAGATCAACAGGCTAAGGGTGGGGGAGGATTGGGTGGATAGGCTGAAGGACATTAAATCTCATACGGAACACTATTTTCGGAACCTATATACTGATGATTGGGATATTTGTCCCAGGGTGGAGGGAATTACATTCCTAAGGATCATAGATGAGAAAATTTTATGGCTGGAGAGACCATTTGAAGAGGAAGAGGTTAGGGGTGCTATTGGCCTCTTGGAAGTGGACAAGGCCCCAAGCCCTGATGGTTTTCCCATTTCTTTCTACAAAGAGTGTTGGGATACAATAAAAGCGGATCTATAGAGGTAGTCCAGGATTTTCATGTGGGGTCTCTTGGATAAAGGGTGCAATGCCTCTTTTATATCACTGATTCCTAAGAAGGAAGGGGCAGAACATTTATTGGATTACAAACCTATTAGTCTTGTCGGGAGCACTTATAAAATAATTTCAAAATGTCTTGCTTTGTGGTTCAAGGTGGTCCTCTCTTCTATTTTATCTAAAGAGCAAGGAACTTTCTTGACAGGTAGATCCATTATTGACAACTTCCGATGTGCCAATGAATGTATTGATGACGGGATCCCCAGTGGGAGACCATGTGTGATTTGCAAACTAAATATGGAGAAGGCGTATGATCATGTAAATTGGGACTCTGTCTATTATATCTTGGGGAGACATGGTTTTGGGTATCAATGGAGAAATTGGTTGTGGAAATGTTCAGTTTTGTATCCTATTTGATGTTGGTGAATTGAACTCCAACTTGCAATTTTGAAGCCTCTAGGGGTTTGAGACAGAGATCCGTTATCCCCCCTTCTTTTCCTTTTAGTGGCAGAAACGTTGGGGATCATGTTGACAAAGGTTTCGGGAGGTGGGCTTTGAAGGATTCAAGGTGGGAAGAGAGAAGTGACCGTTTCTCACTTACAGTATGCAAATGATACGCTCATCCTTATGTAAAAATTCCCAAACACAGATTTATTCGTTGAGATGTGTTTTGCAATGCTTCGAGGCGGTCACGGGTTTGGGAATGAATCTTGCTAAGAGCCAGCTTATTGGGATATGGGTTGTTCCTAATATCGACTTATTGGCGGCTGATTTAGGGTGTTAAGTGGGATCTCTCCCCATTTGATACTTGGGGCCACCTTTGGGGGCTAGATTAAAAAACAAGTTTGGGATCTAGTTGTTGATTGGATGTGGAAGAAACTTGCAAGATGGAAAACTCAATATCTCTCTCGAGGAGGTAGGGTAACATTAATAAAGACAACCTTAGTCAACATTCTGGTGCACTTGTCTCTTTTTTTTCATCCCGGTCTATGTGACTTGTCAAATCAAGAAACCCTAAAGGGACTTTTTGTGGAAAGGGGGAGGTGATGATAAAGGGCTCCATTTGGTAGCTTGGGACTGGGTGTGCACCCCTAAGTCCAAGGGGTTTTGGGTTTACATCATTTGGAAGCAATGAATAAAGTTCTACTTTGCAAATGGTTGTGGAGGTTTGGGAGGGAGGTCGACAGCATGTGGAGGAGGGTGATTGCATCGCACTATGGTGTGCTTCCTAGTGGGGACCCTTGTTTTGTACTTGACCCATATGGTGTTAGCCCTTGGAAAGGTATCATGAGATTATTCAGCGTCTTTGAGGGAGGCCTAAGGTGGTGATAGGTAACGGCCTCAAGGAAAAATTTTGGAAGGACAAATGGTGCGGAGGGCAGCCGCCACTTAGGGAGTTCCCCTTGGTTTTTTCTTTGGCTGCAGATCCTAATGCATCGGTGCAAGACTATTTGGACACCAACCTTAAGCATGGCATCCTATCCTTTGGAGACCAGCTTTTGATTGGGAGATGAGGGACATTCTGCCCTAATTGGCAGGTTGGAAATGGCCGAGTTGAAGCTTGATGATGATGATAAAAAAGCTTGGGACTTTTTAGCGTGTGATCTTGTGTACACCTTTTTGATAACCACAATGATAGCTAGGGCTGGTGGAAAATCATATGGTACGCCCCGGTTCCTCCTAAGGTTCAATTCTTTATGTGGACCACCTCTTTGGGGAAGATTTAGACGATAGATATTCTTCGAAGGAAAGGGCTCATCTTGCCAAACTTTTGTTGCTTATGCAAGGCGGATGAGGAATCTGTGTCTCATACCTTGTTGCTTTGCCCCTTTGCTTGGGAGGTCTGGTTTGGGGCCCTTAGGGATTTCGGAATGAGATGGTCTACCCTGTCTGATTTGTATGCCCTTCAAAAGGCTTTCTCAGTGAGAGGAAAGCGGATTTGGAGTCTAGTCTCGGTAGTAGTGTGTTGGTCTCTTTGGTTGAAAAGGAATGGAAGGTTTTTGAAGGCTATGCGGAGCCTTCTTTTAGAGTGTATCAAAGGGCTAAAGACTTTATTCTAATGTGGGCTCCTCAATGTAAAGATTGTGAGCTGTTAAATCCAGCAGATCTCAAGAGGGACTGAGATGTGATAATTGGGTGCCACCCTTTGTGATATTTGGGTCTTCGGGTGTTGGGGCCCCTTTGGGCAGGTTTTTTTTTGGTTTTTGTTGTTGTTTGCTTTCCTTTCTTTTGGGACGTCTTGTCCATTTTTTAATAAAATTTTTTCATTCATCGAAAAAAGAAGAAGAAAATGTCAGCATTGGATAAATAGGATGATCCAATTTGTTTGATTTTTGACCTAGAAATCACCTGTGTAGAGTACTCCAAATGTGAAAGTCTCACACCTTGTAGCATTTCTTTGCTATACAACATGAGAATCTTTCAACTGTAACTCAGTTCCCATGAAATGAACCGTGTTTCACTCATGATGAAGCACATGTTTACTCTTTAGATGTGCTAAATGATCAAAGAAACAAGACCAAAGAAAGAGATGCATGACAATTATTTACATGTAGTATACAACACAAGACTTAAAGAATGTTAGAAAATGACTGTAGTCCCTATATCATATTTCCTGATCTTTGTAATCTATTGTATCTTCTCTATTTCTTTTATTTAATGCATGTTATGCCCAGAAAAAAATGGAAAGCATTCAAAGCTAGAATTCTTTTTTGCATCACAGTCCAGATGTAGCCTTTGCAATGCAGAAATTGAGGGCGCTTCTTTGATCCCTAATCATGGTACCTGCCAACTCTCTCTCTCTCTCTTTCTCTCTCTCTCTCTCTCTCTCTCTCTCTCTCTCTCTCTCTCTCATGTGTGTGTGTGTAAGTTTTCAATTCCCCACTGACTGATCTTCTCCACAGCTCTGAGAGCTGCGGCTGCGGCTGTGAAACATGAGGATGACCGAAGACTCTTCCATAATGCAGCTCTCCGGAAGCGACGGAGAGAAGTGGGTGAACAAATGGATGCAATGAAGAGACTAAACAGGGTATAATTCCAAGAAGTGGCTGAAATGGTTAATGGATGTTAGGACAATGAGAGTGAGGTCTACATCACACATAAACGTTATTATGTTTAGGTATATATTGGGGTATGGAGACATTGAGGTATTGGATTGATGGGTAGTGTGACATTTTTATTCTTTCAAAGTCGTGAAAAAAAGGTTCACCTCCTGAGTCGGATCTGGTCGAGTGTGAACTAGAAGGAAAAAAGGTCGTCCAGTCCAATGGGTGCAAGGCACGTCAAGAATACAAGGGCACTTGATAAATACAGATGGGAAAAGAAATGGTGTTTAGCAAATACACATGATAGAGTGCCCATTTGTACTTATTAAAAATACCTCTTCTGGCACCTTTTTGACATGTTGTGCATCCATTGTTACTATTTTTTTTTTTCCCATCTGTACTCACTGGAGAAAGACCTGAATTTTCACCTCCCAGAGCGAGCACTATTGTGGTGTCATTTTGCTGATGGTGCCAATTACATGCTCTAACTGGCTTCTGTCCAAATGTATTGCTTCCCAAAATTGTCGTTGGCATGCACAGAAATACTGCAAACTGTAATCAGGGCTATAACAGCCTCAAACTCTTTATGGACGGTAGTGATGTTGAGCCACTTTTTGAGTCATTGCTTTTGTTACTATAATGGCTTTTAGCATTTACAACTTCCATCTTTATTACATGTTAAAGGACCTTGTGTATCCAATGATTTAAAGGTCATTATCTGATCTTGAAAGAGAAAAAACATCTGGTGACTTCATCGGAAAAGAAAATCTGGTGACTGAGGGCCACCACTACCCAGTACATCAATATTTAACCTTGTGACAAAGAAGCAACAAAATTGCTCAAATGAGAAACCAAGACATGCTTGTACTGCCTAATGGAATATGAGACAGATAGCTATAAAAAATTAATGAACACAAGGTATCAAATTCTCTTCAGGAAAATGGGGAGATTGCTGCAGATGGTGACAGCCTGAGGCTACAAAGGGGGGTGCAATATCCATTTTCGGTGGATGAAAAAGTGCTAATTAAGGTGAGTTGTTTAACAAACTTACAACAAGGTTCTGATCATGACTATGTGCAACCACTTGCATTAATTTAAGGGCTGATTGTACTGTGCAGGGAAATAGGAGGACTCCAGATAAATTTGTTGGAAGAGAAGCCGTCATTACATCCCAGTGCCTCAATGGTTGGTGAGTTGTCAAACTAGGTCTTTGGAAAGAAAAATCTATTATTTGCCTTTTCCTTGATTTTTCCTTTTGTGGTAAGCTGGGTTCAGATTCATCAGACCTACGACCTTATGGTGTATTATGTTAGATAACCAATTTGAGTTTCACTCAGCTTGCTCAAGGGGTTACTTGTTCAAAGTACTGTCTTGCTTATATGACCGTGGACACATGATAAAATAGGGAAGATGGGGTGTTTTCCCGTGTAGATGACTTAAATGCCATCTGATTCATGCCAGGATAGGAACCTGAGCCAGTTAAACGGGGTTGTATTCACTAATGCAAGGCAACTCTATCATTGACCAACACCCCAATTTCTCCCTCACTGGAGAATGGCCTAAAGTTCGTATTGGTTGACTCCATCTGTAAAGGTGGTCAAGTTGCACTCTCATTATGGTGTTTGCTTTTCCATATGATTTACTATATTTCAAAATTCAATGTTCAATCCTTCAAGGTCACGGGGCATTGTTGAACTAGCTCAGTTCTTTCTTGTCTTCTTCTAGGTACCTACTTAAGATTCTTGGAACTGGAGAGAGCGTTCGCCTGCAATACCGTTCTCTTCAGAAGATCTTGAGCTCTCAGCTTGCTGAGGAAAGGCGTCCATCTCAGCCAATTATGCAGAACAGCAGCTGATGAATCTCTATTAGTGCCCTCAGGATGCGTAGGGAAGCTCACCTTGTTTCCGTGCCCTTGTGGAAAAAAAATGCAGAATGTGTTGTGTAAGTTATTGTATTAAAACGTTACTGAATGTTGAGCAAGAACGTGAGTAGTTTGAAATACTGAGCTGGTAATCAAATATTTGTGAAGAAATGGAGAGAGAGAGAGAGAGAGAGAGAGAGAGAGACCCGCTTACTGCTACGTGTATTACTGGTACGTGTACCAAGCGAAGCATCACAGATAGGACACCTGATGTTGTGTATGTTAGTTCTCGGGTGATTGTGATTGTGATTCTGTTCAGTGGGTGATATGAGAGGAGGATGTAGAGGTGGTAGATGTAGGATTTTGCACCTTCACAAGATAATTCTTTCTCTAAGTTAAATTTATATTTGAATAGATTGGAGTAAATGATTCGCTTTGAGGCCGATGTCTACTAGCGAATGCTAGACAAGTCGTCTTCAGTTCGTTTTGCTCCGTTTGGGTGAAAAATATATTTTTTTTTGTGAATATCCTATTCTCTGTTTTAGGCACAATTGTTAACAAGCTTTTCATATCTTGTTCTGCCTACGTTCAGGCTCTGCATGTTCTGCAGTTAAAGTACATCACTTTTTGTCAAACCTTGTCAGCAGTAGGGGTGTAAATGAACCGACTACAAGTGGGATATTTGTATATCGTTCATTTATTTTTCATACATATCCAAATTTCATTTTATATTTGTCGAAATTTTAAAAGTGGGTTTACTGTTAAATGAGCAGAACATGGAATTGATTTTTTTTTTCTTCTTTGTAAATCATCTGCAATCAAATTTTCTACGGTCTAGATTGATCGATTCGTTGATAAATCAATTATGAAGCTGATTAAATCTCTCTATTTATGAGGAGTCAGTCACTCGTCTGGACAGCAGATCAACATGGATAAGAGCTGCTTTCCTGATTAAGATCTAGAACGGGTTCGTTACTCGTGGGCTCAGCTCCAAACCTATCTAAATTTGCCCCCTTATTAATTTGAAGCGCAAGTGTAATCATTATCGTGTCTTGAGCAAAGTGAGGAAGCTTTTCATCACGTTAATCAAGAGTTTGCTTCTATATTGAGTGTTACTGGTTTCTGGAACGCAGTTCATCTTGTACAAGTTCTTCCTTGAAGATTGTCTGTCTCCTCGTGGACTCTCTCACGGCTGTATGTTGTTGTTTGACTGAGAGACTCTTGTCTCACCTTCTGTAGAGGCCTTCAACTTCTCAGGATTGTTCTTTTGCTTCTTTTGCATGACTTTCCTTTCAATTCTCCAAGATCTTTTGAAATGAGCAGAAGTGAGCAAAGGGAGATAGATGGTTAGTATAAGTCACACACACACACACACAGACACACTTGTGGACAATCTGGCCTATAGCCCTTGGAGAGAAGAAACAAATTGTTGATTACCTTGGGGAGAAGAAATGAATAGTAATGAGTCACGGTTAAGGGTTTATCAGTTAGGTTTTAGCAATTTTTAAAATAAGGGAAAGGATGTTCTGTCCTGGATGTGGTGTCCAGGACACCAGAGGATGTCATATGGAATAAAATGGGTGGGTGATGCAGTTTTTGAATATGGAATATGCATTTTATTCCATATGACAGGTCCCTGGTGTCCTGGACACCATCCTAGACACCAAATCCTGGACAGAACATCCTTTTCCTTAAAAGATATATTATGCATAACAGACATATGGATGGATATATAAATGAATATGGATATTTAGTTGGAACGCATTTATATAGATCTGTATTTAGTCTGTTTATAATTGGATATTTTTTAAATGAATGAATATTTAATCATATCAGATAAACATGGATCTGTATTCATTTTAAGATGACATGAATATAAACTGAATACTTGGATAATTTGCACCCTAGTCATTCGTGCTGTGCTTGAGCTGATGATTGCCCGTGGGAGAGGGCGAGAGAGACAAGTACATATCTTTTTTAACCCCTCGATTTAAAAGGCACATCTCTCGTTTGGCCGTCTTTTTAATGAGCAAATAGCAATTATTCTAAAAAGTAATACTTTTTTTTAAGGAAAGTTGTTGTCATGTTTGTTTTTCCATAGGAAGTCTCCTCAATTTTCATTATCTTTTTTGATGTTATGAAATATGATCAATTGGACTTTCTATTGACCAAAACACACTATAATTTGGAGTGCCATCATTTTGTTAAATGTTGCAAATTGGGTTGGCCTGGCCTTAAGCCCAATTTGGGCGTATAAAGCAATGTTAACTTTGGTTTGTACCGAGTTCGGGTCCAATTTTTAGACACGAAGTACTATTCAGCTGGACTTCAGTCTGACCCCAATCTAACCCAAAGCTCATTCCACCGTGCAAAACCCAATAATATTTAAAATCCTGAACTGACTCAATTTAACTCGGTCCAATTTGAACTCAGTGTGAACTCAGCCCATGGGCTGTTAAGTTCTGACTACCCCCAACTTGGTCCCCAAACTACTAAATTTGTGCCAGACCGAATCCTACTTTTTTAATTCGGCCATGTTTGGGCACGGGTCAAGTATGGAATACTAGACTTTGGGCCAACTTTGGCTGACCTTTGCCCAACCCATCCCACCCCAATTTACAACCCTTTTCTTATTTTTACCAAAATAGAGTTTAAATTATGCAAGGAACTTTATATAGCACGAATCAAGATGCGCTCATATTGGATGACTAATTTTTTATTTGACAACAGTCAAAACTGTATGTTTGGTTAGCACTCATCAAAAGTTACTTATAACTTGTTATATATAATATTAAATTTATATACATATCTTTACCGTTTATTTGTAAATCTCTGTGTACTTAAAATCACAACATCAACTAACATATGTCCAAAAAATATTTATCTAGATTATCTCACTATCATATAATACAATGCCTGCCACTGCTATAGTTTCCAGTTTAGAGAGAGAGAGAGAGAGAGAGAGAGAGAGAGAGAGAGAGAGAGAGAGCTCTTCCTTATTATACACAAGAAAGAATGACTCAGTAAAATATTGAAAAACATATTACCAACATATATATATATACATATATTGAAGACCAAGAGTATGCTCCAAACCCCAATGGGATTAGTCCCACTCCTAATCCTAAGTATCGGGTGCCACTTCTTGAAGACTATGGTTATTACTTGTTAGCATTTATTTCAATAGGTATGCAAGGTCAAAAGAAATAAATAACATTCTGACAGGCAGCTGAAAAAGCCAGGCTGCAAGGTGGTTCGGTATGAGCCAACCAAGGTGAACCCTAACTCAGCACAAAGTGCTTAGTCCATACTCAACTAGAACCCAAACTAAACATGTCATTCATCCTAAATTCTATCCAATTTAAGAAATGGGCTTCAGGAGAGTTTTTGGATGGCCCAAAATTAACAGCTCATGGGTGAGTTAAGACTCCGTTTAGTAATAGTGATGACCAAGTTCAGATGGAGCTTGAGCTGATACCAAGATGAGTTTAGGTGGAGTGCGAGTTGAACTATGTTTTAAATACTACTATAGTATGGGTCAGCTTTGGGCTGGGCTAAGGTCTAATCAAATTCGGCCCTTATATTGCTCTAGCCTGAAAACGGGGTTGGTTAACCCGCCCAAATTTTGGACTAGTTTGGTCTAATTTGTATTTGAACTAGGGGTGTAACTAGGTTAGCCTGAAAACGGTGTAACTTGCATATATATATATATATATATATATATATATATATATAATTGAAATTTAACATAGGGGCTGTTTGGTTTGGATTTTAGAATTGGATTATTGATTTTGATTCCAGAATCTAATAATAAGATTCCAGAATCCCATTTAGTTACCTGTTTTTGGAAATTGATTTTATATAGTATTTCAACCATTAGATTCTACAAATATTGAGTGTGTTTTGTCATTAGCATTGTAAGCAAAAATGAGTAAAGAAGTTCATTTGGGTAAACTTTTTTTGTTTTATGTTTATCCTATCATAATGCATAATCAATGGGTTTAATTTGAAGAGTGATTCTGATTTTGCCCTGATTCTGGTTCTTATTATGTATAATCAAATTTTAGAATCTGAACCAAACAACTCTAATATGGTCTAGAGTCAATCATGGCCCAAAATCAAATTCTTGAAGCCAAACCAAACAGCCCCTTAAGATAGTGAGTTATTTAGATTGTGAGTGCAGCCACACTATTTGGGCCAAATGGCTTGATATTCAGGCTGCCAAACTTACCAAGACCCAGCTGCTTAAATGGACCTATCTAGCGCAGCCTGAAAAATTATTTGGGCTGGGATATATGGGCTAATTCGTCAAGAGGTTTTTAACACTCTTAACAAAAAGGCTGCAAATTGGGCTGGGCTACCCCAAAGCTTATTTATGTGGTGCAAAATTTTGTTGGTTGGATCAATTTAATTATGGTTGAATTTGTGTTCTAGCCCAACATTTAGGCCCAAAGTAATATATATCCCAAGTTTGGTCAGGCCTCTGCCTAGTCCAAAACCCATCCCAGCTAGGCCTGAACTACAATACTTTTTAAAAACCCTAATTCGGTTTGAACTTGATATGATCTCAGTATGAACATGGTGTGGAGTAAGTCCAAAGTCAGTCTGAACTTATCCATCCGCTATTGAGTTTGGGCAAACCTAAACTCAGCCTTGTGGACCATAACTTTGGTCCAGCTAAAACTTGACCGAATTAGACTAGTGCTGAGTTCAGCTTCTGACCGAATTAGACTAGGGTTAAACACTTAAACCAAGTTTGGACTGATTTTGATTTGGCTCATCTCGGCTGACTTGCTGCACCCTTAGCAACAACCTTAAGCTAAGGCTACAAATTGAGATGGACTCGCCCAAAGCCCAACTTGTTTGGCTTGAAAATTAAGAAGGTCCATAGTCCATACTCTATACTAATTTTGAGTTGGTCCAAGTTCAGGCCCATTTTACAGGCACAAAGAATTAATTATACAGGCTGAGTTTGGTCAGTAGGCTAAGCTGTTGTATTATTTCGGCCCGAGTTGTAGGCAAGTAGGATACGTTTGTAAATATAAACAAAATGATGTGGCATTATTGGAATGACGACCTATATATATATATATTGTCCTGGACACCCTAACTCTTTCTTCTCCCGGGAGCAAGAGAGGTGTTTCAGTTGGCGGCGTTTGAAACCTCACAGCCCAGTCTCTGCCTTCCGAAAGGTACCATCCCCCTTTTTTTTTTTCCTTGATTCGTAAGCGCTCTCAGGTTAGTTTTAGGGGTTTTCTTCAAGAATCTAAGCTCTTGGATTTGATTGTTTGAGGATGATTAGGTTTTTCCATTTTTTTGCTGGTTTTAATGTCTCGATCTGATTCTTCTTTTTTATCCCTTGAAATATAGTTTTCGTTTTAGGGTTTAGATCACTGTTTCTCTTCCCGTATCTTCTTCTATGTCACTCTCTCTTTCACTCCTTCATTCATGTACATGAGATGTTAGGGTTTCAACTACTCGACACTCTCGGGGAATGGTTGCTTTGATGTTGGGGTTTTATTTTTTATATTTATTAGGGTTTGTGGTAAACTGGTGTTTATTGTATGATGCATTTGGCTTTACTTCTTCTTCTGTTTTAAGGCTTAAAGTTTCTCTTTTTAATGTTTTACCTTTCAAAATAATCTGGCATGGGTTCTATATGAAATAATATGCTTATTAATTAACGAAATGATTATAATCCAATATCTATGTTAAATTATTGTACAGTAGTCTTTAAAAATCTTCTTTTTTTTTTTTTTTTTTTTAAATGGTGGGTTGACATGGAAAAACAGTGTTTCACCTCTAATTAATTTTCCCAGACATCATTATAGGCAGTTGTACCATCTATATGCTGTATAGTTGTTGTTCTTTTTTTTTTTTTTTTTTTTTATTTGTCTGGGTTTTGTGCATTCTCTTCATAGAATCCCATAGAAGCCTGTTCAGGTATTCTAAAAAATAATTATTCTCTTGATCTGTTCTATCTGTAATGCTCTTTCAAAAGGTTTTAGGACTTGTAACCTAAATAAATATATGGCTGATATTGGTTGCCTTTCTTGGGTTTTACATCATGCCTATGTAGATTTTTCTAGGTCTACAAATTTTTTTATCAACTGCTTGGGAATTCATTCTTGGGAGGAGATCTATGAGATCCATGTCAGGAAGAAATTTCCAAAGGGGTTTGAATAAGTCTAGCATACGTCAGATATCACCTATCGGTGACTATGATTCTGCTACTTTAGTATTCTCATTGTAGGTGTGGTGCAGTTTATTTTTAATGGCTTTTGTTATTTGCGGCTTTAGTTGGAAAATACTTTTGGAAAAGCATAATTAACTTCTCTTTATAGTTGATGTGTCCCATTCTGAACTTTCCATAAATATTTGGCATATTTGCGACTCATTTCAGCTGGTAATATGTGGGTGTTTAGGTGAAGTATGGTGAAGCACAACAATGTCATTCCTAATGGTCACTTTAAGAAGCATTGGCAGAATTATGTGAAAACATGGTTCAATCAACCTGCGCGGAAAACAAGGAGACGTGTTGGTATGAATTTTTATGTCATGCACCATTTCTCATTAAAATTAAACAGGTTAGAAGCTACTTTAAGCCTTCTTGGGTTTTTAATTTACAGTTATTTGATTCATCATGCAGCGCGACAGAAGAAGGCTGTGAAAATTTTCCCCAGGCCAACAGCAGGACCCCTTCGTCCTATAGTGCATGGCCAAACCTTGAAATACAACATGAAAGTGAGGGCAGGCAGAGGCTTCTCCCTTGAAGAGCTCAAGGTTTTTGTTGAAACTTTATTATTTCTCTCCACCTTTTGGTTTGGGCTACTGCAGTTAGTAATTCCAGCTTAATTCTTTGTGATTTATGTGTTTGTTATTGTAAATTTTTGGGTATTCACAATGCAAAATGTTTTGGTGTGGTTGATACGAGTCACAGTCTGGGATTACTTGCTGTTTTGTTGGTATTATAGATTTTTTTTTTGGTCTAAGATTTTTTTCTTTTGTGGGTAGGTGCTGCTTAGAATACTAGAATTAGATTTCCCCCAGAACCCTGGAAGCAGGTCAAATAAAATACCTCCAGGAAGTATACAGTGGCATGGTTACATACAGGGGCGGAGTCAGGATTTTCACATAGGAGGGGCAAGCAAAAGATTATGTGCGCTCCCTTAACGGTTGCCAATGGTATGCCTACAATCAGAGAGCGACACATCACATCAAAAAGTGAAAACACCCCCAAAAAGTGTAAATCATTTTTTCAATGTGACATGTCACCTGCTGGTTGGAGGCACGCTGTTGGCACCCATTGAGGGGTGCTCCAAATCCGATCCCGGGACAAGGATTCTCCAGGATTTTAAATCATCTCCAGTCTCAAAGGATAGGTACCACTACATTAGCAATCATTGTGTGACATGTGGCCTGATAAAGGGTGTTTGAGCTAATACACATATGTCAAAGGAGGGTATTATGGTAAATATACAATTAATAAGTACTTGTGTATTTATGAATCAAAATAGATGTTCTGTTCAGACACCAGGTGACTTCACATGGAATAAAATGGGCAGTGGTTGGATGAAATTTTAAATACCCACCCATTTTATTCCAAATGAAGTCACTTGGCATCCTAGACACCATCCTGGACAGGATATTTGCACCCTTTATCAGACATTGTGTCACATCCTGAGCAGAGAATGGAGTGGTACTAGTACAGTTAGATTGGAGTCGAAGAGTCACATCTTGAGCTGAGAATGGTGTGGTACCAGTTCAGCCAGATTGGAGTTGACGTGAACTCATTTTCTGGTAAGGTAAGGCAACTGATTCCAATTTTAGGGCACTCAAACATTAAGGGGGGTAACTGATTCCAATCAGGGGGGCAATTGATTCCAATCAGGTCTAAAATTGGTCTGGCCCATTAGTATTACAAGGGTACTTAGACATTGAGGGGAGGAGGCAACTGCCCCCCCTTGCCCCTATGTGGCTCCGTCCCTGCCCACACGTCTCTGTGAGGGGTTGGGTTAGTCCCCATCCATATCCCTAGTGTTGTGGCAAGCGGGTGCTCTGTTACCTTTTCTAGAAATAGGGCATTCATAGGCACAAATGTTTTTGAAATATTTCAACATTTGGCCATTCTCCATGATCACCAAGCCATGCCAAATATCCTATTAATGAGCTTTGATCCTTGCCAAGTAAGATTTTTTTTTAATCTCCAAATCATCAAGCCATGCAGGATTTGTTACTACTAATGAGTTTTATCCTTGTACAGCAAGATATATTTTTCTTCTTCCAATTTTTATCCCTTTTATACTTGATACATAACCGACATGAGCCGCTGAGTTTCCAAACTATGTTTGTCGTCAACAAGAATAAATTGGGTGAGTAGTTTTTGGTAGTGATGACAGGTTGATAAGGATGGTTGGGCATAAGTACTAGTGGCTGGTTTGAGTCAGGATATCTGAGCTCAAAGAGTTATAATAAACCGGTGAGTGTGAAAAAGGAAGGTCCTTTTTTCTCATTTAAGGAAAGTATTTATAGGCATTACCTAACCTCTCATAAGACAAACGAGTTGGTTATGCGCTCCATTCTGCCAGTCTCTCATAACAACTTTCATCCGTCAGCAGTGTAGCCTTCCATAACGATTCTTAATATGTGTTTGCTGAAGAAGAAGAAGAAGAAGAAAAGCAGGGAAGCAGGGGAGAGAGAGGGGGGGTGGGGGTTCAGGGCATTGGCAACACATAACGCTGTTGTTGTTGCATTTGAATGAATGGTTTTAGGAAATGGAAAGGTATATGTAATGTGAGTCTTTGTGAGCAATTATAAGCTGACACATGATGTATTAGGGTTAAAAACGTCAAGAAAAAGTAGGTGTCCAAAAAAAGGTACCAAATTCAAAATGAAGGAATTGTTCTCTCAAGGATTTGGTGTCCAGGGATGTCATATGGAATAAAATGATTGTCTGTTTTGAGACAATCATTCTCCTTACTATGGTTTTACCCCTATAAACTAATATATATATATATATATATATAGTTTTAATCCTATATACTGTGTGGAGACACAGGGGAATAGAAAATTTGGGTGTAACAGATCCTTAAATAATGGAATTGCTTTCAAATACAAAAACAATACTTTGTATCCTAACTTCATCCATGCATCTACCTTTCCACTCCTCACTCCATTAATTTCCAAACCTTGCAATCTTCACAAAAAAAAACTCAACCGAAAGGATGTTCTCTCTAGGATGTACTTTTCACCCCCTTACAAGAGGTGTGGGTCCCACACAAAAGGTGCATGGGCTCACACCCCCTGTGAGGAGGCGAAGGTACATCCTGGACAGAACATCCTTCTCAAAACCTAATATCCACTGATCTCAATCCCATGTCCTCAAAGCTAAACCACTAATTAATTAGTAATTTATACTTTTCAAATAAAATATTGTTACTTCGGCTCTAACTACCCATAATATAAAGCAATCAACCTAAAAAAGAATCAGTATAAATAAAATAGCGTATGAGTTTGAAACCCTCAAACTAGTTTATAAGCAATGATTGTGAAAAGTAGGCACCCACTAAATCAGAATAGAATGTCTTCTTTGTGAAATAGAATAAGAAACATATTGAAGACATGGGGATCCCCCAAAGGACTAACTAAAGTGAAGGGAAGATTTTCTATAACAAGCTTAATAAGGAATGGTTTTTGTTGAATTTTAAAGAGAAATATTATTTATAAGAAGCTTAGTGAGGAACAGCTTAGTTGAATTTTATAAAGTTGTATTTTATTTATCAACGTTTACTTTATTAGTATTGAGTGTTAGGCGAGTTCATATATTATATTTAAAGTGTCACAAGAAACGTATAAGCTTATTACAAACAAACCAACTACATAAAAAGATGGGCTGGCCAAACCATTATTCTTCCTTTCCTCTCTCTAGTGATTGATGGATCTTGTTTCCTAATCCAATCTTATCTTCAACAATTTTACTACTTAGCTAACAATCAAACAAAGAGAAGAGGAGCACTAGCATCTTGACAAGTGGAGGTGATGGCTAATCACCCAATTTTACAAGTGGCAGACATGCAGAGGTCAAAGATCAAATTTTAATTGATTGATGAAAGGATGAATCATATCCACAAGCCCTTTTATGTGGTTATATATATATATAACACTAGAAAGAAAACGATATATTGGATGCTTAGATCATCTTAGCCTCCTATATCTCTGGGTTTTGGCCGTGCTCACATTGTAAGTCTAGTAGTTTTTTTAAAGGGGAGTGCTAGCAATTCATTCAAATGCCGCTTTCTTTGTGGTCCTTGTATCCAGTCACTGAAAACGCCCTCTGATGTTGATGTAGCTTTGTGTGAAATGTCAACACTACATGGCAAAATGCATTAAGGCGGTTATCGCTTAGCATTAATATTTTAATGGATTATTTGTTGGAGAGAGTTCAACATTTTTGTACTCCAAACACTCGCTTGTGGTGTTGACATGTGGGCTTTAAAGGGTTTTCAACTTTTTTTTTTTTTTTTTTTTAATGATGTGTTAATGAGCCGAGCTTTGTTTAGTTCAGTTCAAACTCACCACACATGGATTAGGTTCAGGCTTAGTTCATGATGTTCAGGCTTAGATTCGTATTTTGTCTTCCATTAAATATTTTAAATTGATATGGATATTTTGAAACAGGATATTGACTACAAGAACAACTTCTCATTTATTACAATTTACAATATCATACTTGTACCAATCCTTATTCATCAAGCTTGTCTGTTTTTAAATGGATTCTCTAAACAATTCAAATATCTAATCAAAGTGGACCCACATATGGATCCACATTCGCTTTAAGTGGACGAAATACGAATTGGATACAGATAAATATCTAGTTTATCTACAGCCTTAATTAAGATTGAGGTTAATTCAGCCTAAGCTCGGCTTAATACACCAAACTCAAAGACCCATTGCATTTTTCTACTTATTCTTATGAAGAAGGGTCTTATATTGAAAAAATATTTTTTCTTTGACTTTGTCCTTTTCTATTTGTTTATATATATAACCTAATCTATCCATATAATATACATATATAATTCCCTTAGCAAGACGAGCTTAATGCAGTTTGGTCAGAATTTTCTTAATTAAATGAGCTCAATTGGAAGCTTGGGGTCAGCCCAATGAGCTTTAAACAAGGCTTAACCTTAGCACATAACAAATCAAGCTCCAGATCTGTTGCCTAAGTTTATGTAATCATGTAATCCTTCAATCGGTAAAATATAACACATGGTGAACAAAAGTGTTTGCCTCTGTACCAAACATTTAGAAATAAAAAAAGAATAAAACAAAAATAAAAGCACTGGAATGTACCCCTTAATGAACGCTTAAGGTCCACCCATATGCAAAGGCGAACACATGAAGTTGAAAAGTAAAAATCACTCGCCAAAAAGTGTAAATCACCTTTTCAGATGCCATGTGTTCACCCCTGCATACGGGCAGATTTTAGGCTTTTATTAACTGGGCACACCAAATTTGCACCATATTCGCGGGTATCATTTGTTGTCTTCGTTGATTTAAGGGATTACGTGTCACAAAATGGTGGCATGGGCAATACAAGTTGGGATTTATCTTGGATCAAGCCATCTTGAATCCGACTGGCCCAGCCTGAGCTTAGGGCTAACATAGGCGTGGGCCTTATATCTGCTCCAAGGCTGAGTTTGGGCTGGTTTGGCTCACCTCTCATTGATCGGTCCTACTGGCAATATTAGCCAGGCCCGAGCTAGAAAAAGTATAGAGTTCACTTACAGCCCAATCTAGTTCATTTACAGCCCTAATTAAGATTGTGGCTAACTTAGCACCAGCTCGGCTCAATGCACCAAACTCGAAGACCCTTTGCCTTTTTCTACTTATTCTTCTTAAGAATGGTCTTATATTGAAAATAAAAAATATTTTATCTTTGACTTTGTTATTTTGTACTTGTTCTTATTCTAATAACTATAAAATATACATATATAATATAAAAAGCTTAATCTATCCAATTAATATAGAAATATTAGTCCTTTAGCAAGATAAGCTTTTTAGTGAGCTGAGCTTAGTGCAGGTTGGCTCAGAATTTTCTTAACTAAATGAGCTTAATTGGAAGCCAATGAGCTTCAAACAAAGCTTAAGCTTGGCACATAAGGAGTCAAACTCCAGATCTGCAGCTAAAGGTTATGTAATCATGTAACCCTTAAAGCGGCAAAATATAGCACATGACGAGCAGAAGTGTTGTCTCTGTACCCAAACATTCAAAAAAAAAAACGGTGGAATTCACCATTCTAATGTATTCGCCGTATCATTTGTTGTCTTCGCTGATTTAAGGGATTACGTGTCACAAAATGATGGCATGGGCAATACAAGTTGGGATTTAACTTGGATCGAGCCATCTTGAATCCGACAGGTCCAGCCCGAGCTTTGGGCTAACATAGGTGTGGGCCTTATCTCTGTTCCAAGACTGAGTTTGGCCCCTGAGGATTGTATCCGCTTCCCCCGGTACCATATCAAGTGCACCACACTCCTGATGTGACCACTCAGGAGGGGGAATCCAAAAACCTCCAAAAAGTGAATTGATTCCACCCCCCGAGTGGTCCCATCCCGCTTCCCCTTGCTTCCCCCTTGCCCACTAACCTCCGCTGAGGGTCAAGGGAGCAGGCACATCAGTGCCAGAAGTGATTTTCATTCCCCCAAAAAGTGTAAATCACCTTCAACACTGATGTTTCTGCCCCCTGGACCCTCAGCAGAGGTTATCGGACACAATCTCAGCCAGAGTTTGGCTGGTTGGGCTCACCTCTCATTTATCGGTCCTACCGGCATAATTAACCAGGCCCGAGCCAGAGCTGCAAAAGTGCAGTCTAGGCCAGGCCCAAGTCTGACTGGGTCCCATAAAACCTGAGACTGTCCATTCACCATTCTGACAATTGATGTGGAGGACCCACTTTGTAAAACATGTTCCTAGTCTCTTTGGCGCGATCCTGGAAACCAGCCAAACGGGCCCTTCCAAAAGAGAGAAGCATTTTTAATTAGAGAAAAACAAATGAAAAAAAAAGTCATGGAAGAAACCTGGCCGTGAACGCCATTCAGTTTCCCCACATTTACTTCTCTCTTTATCCAACTCCGAAGGGAAGCTTTCACTTCATATACATTCTTCCAAATCAGAGAAAACCCATGATCCAAACTCACAAATGAACCAGAAAACACAAATCCCACCATCTCTTGCCTGATTTGGAAGATCATAATTGATTGAATTTGAGTACATAATCTTTAGAAAGTTTGGATTCTCTCCATCTTTCTATATCTTCACTTCCGGATTCTTGGTTCAAAAGAGAAACAGAAGCGCCAGATCGAGAATCTGAATTCTGATTTGAACATACAAACATCTGATTTCAAACTTTCCTACTACTACATGTCGCAGTGGAATTTTCTTTCTTCTTAAATCAATTCTGGTTCCGCACGAAGACCGCTTCAGCTGAGAGAAACTAATTCGAAGATTTTCCTTTCAGACGTTTCGATCTGAACTGCCAGGGAATCGAAAAGGTTTCAGTATTTTACTCATAGAATTCACAGTTCTGATTTTGGAACCAGAGGTTTAGAGATTTTTTTTGTTTTTTTGGTAAAGCTATCCTAAAGTTGATTATTCCTATTTTTTCCCGTGAGGAATGGAAATAAAATAATGTAAATAAATTATAATTGATAGGTAATCTGACGTAAGAGTCACGAACACCCGTCGATCTATTTGACCTTCTCCACCAACTCTCTATCAGATCAAACGGTCAGGATTTCAATTTCAAGGATTTGGAAGGACGGCACAGTTCTCTTTTGATCGTACAAGCACGTTTTGAGTTTGGGTTTTTAGACGTTCGTTCTGTGTCTGATTTTCTTCCTATTTACGTTTCGAAAACACGCGGACTAGCCATTGAAGCTCTGCTTTTTCGGCAAAAAGAGAGGAAAAAAAAAAGGTACCAGAAAGTTCGATTGATTTTATTCAATTATACTTTATGTAAATTTTATTTATATTCGAATTCGGAAGATGAATAAGTTGGGTTTGGAAATTCTGATGTTTGATGAGATGGGTTGTGTTTTTTATTTTTGATTCTTGTATTTTGGGTTTTCGAACGCCTGGTTTTATCTATATTAAATTATGTTTAATTTTTTGAGAAGCTGGATAGATGGGAATATTTTCTTTGGAGGAATTGAGCTTTTAATGGTGCCTTAAATTTCGGTGAAACGACTTTATGTTTAGGAAGCTAAAAGATTTTGAGGTGGGGGAGAATATTTTTAAAAAGAAGGTATCCTTGAATAAGAGAAAATCAACTTTTTGGATGAATATTGGATATGGGTATCTTGTTTCTCTTTCGGGTTCTTTTTCTTCTGCGACGAGAAGATTGAAATATTGATTTTCTTTTGGTGGGCGATTGAGGAAAATAGTTTTCTCCTATTCCTGGTAATTTTTGTTCTGGTTTTTTGATGTGCTGTGTATTATTATTATTATTATTATTATTATTATTTTCTTTGTTAACATATTTGATTTTCTAGAATCGATATTTCTTCGTCTTCTTCTTCTTTTCCAATTCAATACCCGGGTGGTTTATTATAATTATTTTTCCCAGAATTTGTTTAAACAAAACCTCCTAAACCAAGGAACGTCAGCCTTTTGGCTGATTATAATTTGTTTTCTTTTCTGTTTTTTCCTGATTTCTGTTCTTTCATATTCTGCCTCAGGAAGATTGATTTTCTGTTGTTAAGTTTTTTCTTGGTGCTTAAGGAAAGGGTATTCCATGATTTTCTGATATCTTATTTATGTGGTTTGCTTTCTTTTGTGATTTTTTTCATTTAATCTGTTTCTAGATTGTTGCTTTTTATGGTGGTTTTTTATTTTTTGTTTGTTTCTTGTTTGATATGTGTTTTATTCAACATTCCTGAGGTTTTATTTATTCAAGGTGGAATCTGAATTATGTGGAATGTTTTCTTCTTTCTCAATCAGAAAGGGAAATTGAAAGAGCTGGTTGGAGTGTTACATCTCTTCTTTCTCAATCTGAATTACTGTTATTAAAATTTTCCTGTTCATGCTTATTATGTTTTTGAGTATCCTTTGTTTTGATCTGCCAGAAAGAAAAAAACATGATTCCCATGGACAACCCTTATGCATAACCTGTTTAAAGAATCTTTCGTTTTGTAAAATTTTCTTTATTAATACTCTCTATAAATCTGCAGCATAATGAGTGAAAAAGATCACGCTTTTACATTTTGTGTGCCACTGATGCTCCCTGTGTTCAGTTTGAGTGCCTATGCATGGGAGAAGCTTATGCTCTATATAGCTGTTAATGTGTTATAGTGGCCAGATTGTGCCTATGGACAAATTACATACATCTTGATAAGAATCAGAGTGAGTCCAAGAAAAAAATTGCGTAGAAAGTAGGTCTGCAAATGGACTGGATTTGTATTTGGATTTGAAAATACGGAGTCAAGTGGATCTGCTCGGATTAAATATCCGGTCTGTGTAGGATATATCCGATTATAATCAGACCAAATACAAATCTATATTGATCTTCACAGGCTATATATATATAGATAGATAGATATACTGTGATATTGTTATAATGAGAAGTTGTTTGTGTAGTCAGTTATTTGGATCAATATCTGATAAATATATGGATACAAAATTGGATCTTGTTTTGAAATATCTGCCGGATACGAATATCTGATTAATTTCAACGGACCGAATATGGATCTGGGTAGATCCGTTTTGTATTCGGTCTGTATAGAGAAAGTGATGGGGTTCTAAGTGAGGCCCATAGGAGAGTGCTTGAAGTCTATTGTAGCAGCTGACCAGTCCAAGGGTATTAATTGGGCTATGTAGCAGGGGTACTTTAGTTAGATTTCTAGATTTTAAGATTCTCAAAATCTCTTACATTGTTGTTGTAGGAGTATTTATCACAAAGTCTCTTACGTTGTTGTTGTAGGGGTATTTTGGTCTTTTTACCTTTAGTCAGAATACATAGGTATATGAGTCTTACTTGTGTAATAGTTTCTGGAAATTAAGCTTTTCACTATCTTACATGCGCTCTGAGAGTGGATACCATCATATAATCCTTGATGACAGGGCCACTTTTCACTGTCTCACACATATGCTTCTATGAGTGGATACCACCATATACTCCCATGAAGGTGAGGGTCACATATAACAAATCTCACATACTATCTTATGAGTGGGGCACCACCATATACTTCCATGATGGTGAGGGCTCAAAACACATAAATCTCATCAGAATTCAACTTACATAACAAAATACATTATATCAATTTGCATAATCAAAAGATACTTATTCACATAATCACATAACTCAAATCTTTGGAACAATTAGAAATCTATATAAAACATAACCATATTTCAAGATACATAACTGACATTTTCTAAGCACAAAACATATGATACTTGACCCTTCGATGGAACACATAAGGAACTAATTGTTCTAGAAATGTTTTCAATTTCAGAGGCAAGTATGAAGCTTCAAATATCATTAGAGAGCTTAGAACTGATTCATAAATCTTTTAAGAACTAAAAAGCTTCAAATCTAACAATTATTGAGGAACTTGGTTGAAAACCCAAATATTTATAAAATAACATGGCTAAGAAATCCATTTTTAAATAAGGAAGATAAAGATTTACAACATAGTTTGAATCTACAAATTTATACAACAAAATCATATAAATAAACACAATTTATAGGTTCCAAACATGGATTTTTAAGAACCTAGTGAAGGAAACATATGCATATTGTATATAATCATTTACTTTTCATAAGTTTTAAACAATAATTTCTAAGATCCTAAGAACAAAACATGTGCATATCTTGCATAATCACTTACCTTAACAACTTCCACAGAAATCACAACCTTTCTTGAAAACTATAACTTTTCTTATGGATCCCAGAGTGTTAAACTTTCAAAAAATCCTCCAAACCCCTTTCTTGGAAATTTCAATGGTGTGAAACACTAAGAACAATCAAATTACAATGACCATTCAAATGAAAAACCCAACAGCTTTAGAGAAATCTCAAACCCTTCAAGTTCTAAGGCTTATCTTTGCCAAATTTGGGATTGTCTTCCTTTTTTCCTAACCTCGTCTCCATCATGATGCGGACATTGAAGGCCATGTGGGATTCATATGTGCATTGGTAGGGTCTACACGAGAAGACATATGGAGACACATGGAGGAATATCTTTGGAATACATAATGGAGTCTTTTAAAGTTATTTTATTGTTTTATGAGTTAATAGAGTTTAGGACCTAGGTGGCATATTAATTTTTGTTTTTGGGTATTTTGCAATAAGGCATTATTGGCAATAGTATTTTAGTAATTTTAAAGAGTTAACAAGTCAAAGTGAGGCCTTCATAGAGTCCTGGTCGAAATCCTCAAGAAGGGCTTGCTTTTGACAATTTTTATTTGTGTTTTAATGGTTTTGAGTTTAGTAAAGTCTTAGGTACCAAGTAAGCTAGTAGTTTGGAGTTTCTGATTTGGTTTTTTGTTATTTTCTTGAATTTGTGAGCTTATATATAAGTATGCATGTTTTTGTATTATTATGATGGAATTAATAAAATTTTGGCTGGTTTTTTGTTCTCTACGAGTAGAACTCATTTTCTTCTTTAAGTTTTTGGTGCCTAAACTTAAACCCAAGGATGGTGCCATTGTGCCCACGGGATAGAATCTATTTGGATGGAAGACCATGGCGGAACTCTTACGTCAAATTAGGGACCCTATGACAGTTCCCAAAGGCTAGATGGACATAGAGTGGCTAAAAGGCACTACGGGGCCGAAGCCACACTAGGTTTGACCACCAGAGGAGCAATGGAACAATGTTCTGACCTGTGACGTGAATCGGTATCCCATGGAACTCAGTGGGAACGACATTTTCTCGCAGATTTAGAAATGGAGATAAAGTTGAGTTTGTAATGCTTCCGGTGGGATAAGAAATCAGGCTCTCTTTGCCTTAAAGTCGGTGGAAGAAGGGAATCAAATCCTCTGAAGGACACATTCGTGTGGGATAAGGCATTCGAGCATTTCAAAGATGGACAACTTCTTCCACTCGAATTTTGGCTCAAGCAACTGCAGGTCACCATTGGATTCGCCATTGGGGATTACCTCTTTCATCTTGTAACCCTGAAACTTTTAAGAAGATTGCTAGGCATTGTGGTGGTCTAGTGGAAGTCAACCCCAGAACAATTCGGAAGGAGATCATTTTTGTTGCTTATCTAAAAGTTGCGGCCAACTTTTTGAGCAACATCCTTAGTATGTTAAGGTGGTTGATCGACAAGGATGAGTTTATTCTAGTTATAAAGGTGGAATCATCCCTGCGTATGGCCACGAAGAACAAAGGGACTATCAACCCCCAGCCAATTTCGAAGGTCAGGGATGACCCTCCTCTCGAGTCGGGTCGGGTCAGGCAAGGATGGGTTTGACTCAGTATTTAGGTAATAGGGTATTAGAAGCTGGGCCGTTGTATTCAAATCAGAGGGGTTCCATTGGTGATGCGCCAACATGCCATTTTACAGATGCAAATCAATATTTAAATTCAAAAAAATTTGAGTTAGGGGGTTTATTAAAGGCATCTTATCCCACCACTGGTGAGGGCTTTAGTCCTGGGCTGAGAGCTTCTTGGTCCTGGACCACTTCTAAATACAGAGAATTGATATCCTTTTATGGCTACCAAATCATTCAACTTTGGTTTTGTGCTGATAGAAACTTTGGGAACGGTGGAGGAGGCTGCTAGTGATGGTGAAAGAGGTTATAGAGATCGTGTGGATGAGGATTTCAAGAATGTGTGGTTGCTTGCCATAAAAAATCGGTCAACGGGATCTGGTCTGCTCACAATTTTGACTCTAAAGTTAGTAGCTCTACGGAGATTGCAATCCATGAAGGATCCATTACTCCTCCGGTATATGCTTGTGGTGCCCCAGATGTATCTCCAAGAATTCAACAGCTGGTGAAACCTTCTCCATCAAATGGTGAGTGTGATGATACTTTATCTAGCATAATGATTTATGATCCTCGGAGTTTGGGGGTTTTGCGTGGGGGTATGACGGAAAGGAAGTCTTGGAGGGCGAATGAGGAGGAAGACGAATATGTGACTAAGGAAGAGGTGGACCTTGTTGGAGAGACTGCAAATTGTCACGAGGATGTTGATTGTCACAAATTTTTCATGCCTATCAAAGTCATGGACTACTCTGGAATGACGGAAGCTGTGGTGGATGATCAAGCTTTGTTGTCTAATGCTTCATGTCATAATATTGGTTGCTCAGGGGATTCTTTGCAAGAGGTTATGACTCAAGAATGGATTCCTTTTCCTTCCCAAACTCATTCTCCAGTAGCCCCAGGTATCCTTCCCAACCCTCTTTCTGATTCTACTTGTGCTCCTCCTTTGCATATGCCATGTTATTTTGGTTCTTCTCCTAACTCCTCCCATGTCGTTTCTGTTCTTGGTCAGTCATCAAATAGGGATATGGAATGCCATAGGTCATTCTCTATAGGGAATGAGGACAACTATAATGGGCTAAGGAATGATCAAGCTCACAGTACGGAAAGTTTGGATGGTCATGTGGTTGGGGATGATCATAATGCTTTAAAACGGGTGGATTTGTTTTAAAAAAATATGGGCCTCAAGGTTTGCAACAGGGAAGAAAATGAAGTCTTATTATCTGAGTATCTGGATGAACCTATCAGCTCTCAAAATGATAACCAAAAGAAGGTTGCAAAAGGAAAAAGGGAATTATGGAACTTAGCTTGGGAAATGAAAGATGGACTAGAATTGGAGTGCCTAGAAAGGACTCAATGGACTAGAAGGGGCAAAAACAGTGTTAAACAATGAAACTCATGTCATGGAATGTGTGAGGGTTGGGTGGTGTTGAAAAAAGATCGGTGAGAGAAGTCAAATGTGGCGATTTTCTAGGAGATTAAGGAGGAGTGGATGATGTCTCAGCTTATTTGTAGCACTCTTGGCCAAGATTACTCTTGTTGGTGTGTCATTTCCTTTTTGGAACGATAGGGGGTGTTTTGGTTGCCTGGAGGCCGGACATGGTTCAAAAGAAAGATGAACTTATTGGCAATTTTTCTATCTTCATTAAAATTGTTGATAAGTCTTCCGGGTTTGTTTGGATTCTCACTGGTGTGTATGGCCCTTCAACTCCCCAAAATTGCCATCTGTTTTGGGAGGAGTTTATGGAGTGAGAAGTAGATGAGTTGGCCTATGGATGGTTGGGGGGATTTCAATGTCATAAGATTTACCCATGAGAAAAACAAACCAAATCGGGTTATGAAAAGCATGAGGGATTTTGGGGATTTTGTCAACTAGTGCTCCTTGCAAGATTGTCCTCTTCTTAATGCTAAATTCACTTGGACTAATAGTCAAGACCATCCTATTGTTTGTAAATTAGACAGATTCCCTGTTTCCAATGATTCGAAAGATTTGTATCCTCGATTTTCTCAAGAAACAATCCCTAAATAGCTTCAGATCACTGGACAATTTTATTGAATACTTCTAACTTGGGCTTTGGCCCATCGCATTTTAGATTTAAAAATATGTGGACTCTCCATCCTTCCTTTAAGGAGAATGTGCATATGTCGTGGGAGGAGTGTGATGTCTTTGGTTGGGATTCGCTTTATGAGAAAACTTCAATATATAAAAAAGAAGTTGCTTGAGTGGAACAATTCCACCTTTGGGAGATTGAATTTTAAAAAGAGTAAAATATGGAATGATATTCATGAATTGGATATTCAGATAGAAGATAAGGGATGCTTGCCCCGGATATAGTTGAGAAGCGTAAATCTCTACTAGCTAACATGGAGGTGATTCTTCATTGTGAAAACATTCATTAGAGCCAAAAAGCTAATTGCAAATGGTTTAAGTTAGGTGATGGAAATACTAAATTCTTCAATAAGGTGACGAATGGGGAAAAAAGAAAAAGTGTTATTAATAGTCTTAATATGATGGTGTGGTGGTGGAAGATTTAGAGATTATCAAAATTCATTAAAAATAAAAAATAAAGATTATCAGAGAAGAACAATAAGATTTTTTGCCAAGTTGTACTCCAAAGATGATAAAGAAAAGCCTGTGATTGATAATCTCTTCTCAAAGAGCTTGAAGGCTGAGGTGGCTAGGTTGTTGGAAATAGTGTTTACAGTTGTAGAAGTTAAAGAGGCCATCTTTAGCATGGCTAAGGACAAATCTTCGGGCCTTGATAGATCTTTCATGCATTTCTACCATGAATGTTGGGATATTATTAGAGACAATCTCATGAAAGTGTGTGTGGAGTTTTATGATAGTTAAATCATTAACAAAGGGTTAAATGCCACATTCATTATTCTCGTCCCAAAAAAATAAGGGCTGTGGATTTTGCAGATTTTTAGCCTATAAGCTTAATTGGAAGTCTTTACAAAATCATTGCAAAAGTTGTCTATTAGGTTGCGGGATATGATGTACATGATTATTTCCAACACCCAAGGTGTTTTTGTAAAGGGAAGGAAAATTATGGATGTCATTCATTGTCAATGAATTTGTGAATAGTGCTAGAAAAATGGAAAAGCTAGGGCTTGTTTGCAAAATTGATTTAGAAAAGGTGTATGATAGAGCGGATTGGAACTTTCAAAGATGAGTACTCGGAAAGAAAGGTTTTGTAGATAGGTGGATAAGTTGGATTATGCGATGCTTGGACCACCCTCATTTTTCTGTGATGCTTAATGGTTCATCCAAAGGATTCTTTAGTTCTTCGTGTGGTCTAAGACAAGGTGATCCCTTGTTCCCCCTTCTTATTTACCTTGGTAGCAGATTATTTTTGTGCATTTATGTCCAAAGCCCTTAATTCCTCCCATGATGGCTTTCGAGTCGGTAGTGATCGAGTAAGGTGATCCCTTGTTCTCCCTTCTTATTTACCTTGGTAGCAGATTATTTTAGCACATTTATGTCCAAAGCCCTTAATTCCTCCCTCATTAATGATGGCTTTCGAGTCGGTAGTGATCAAGTAGCAATCTCCCATTTACAATTTGTTGATGACACCATATGTTTCA
>JAOXJP010249766.1:0-22128 GCA_025762735.1 Platanus orientalis
TGAGGATTCAATCCCAACCCTCCATTGTACCAAATTGAGGCTATAAATAGCCCCAATTTCATGCAGCCAAGGGTTGGAAACTGAAAAAGAAAAAGAAAAGAAAAGAAGAAGAAGGAAGAGGAAAAGCTAGTAAACTTTAACCCTAAACACTCCCCCAACCCGGGTAAGCCCTAAACCACTCTTAGGTTAGCTTTTTATGTTGAACATGATCCTTACACATGCTGTTATGCTGCTGAAATTTTCTCTATTACATACTTCAAATTCAGTTTACATGGTGGAGGCTCAATAGCCTCCATTTGTATTGGTAGAGCTCATAATGAGCCCAAATTTTAGTATGTTGTTTTTTGTACATATTCCTAATCTTGTATTTAATTTAATAAATTTTTAAGTTTAGGAAGGCCTTGAGATGGCCCCCCAAACAAACCCTAAAATCTGGAACCTGTGTGACCTAGTTTAGCTATTTTTTGTCAATTTGTGTTTGAATTTTGTAGAAATGATCTTGATCTAGATTTTACATATGCTTTTCTCCTATCAATTGCCTACTACTATGCATAATTTTAGGATTTTTCAAAAACCCTAAGGGGTCCAAAACCCGAGAAATCTAGCTATTGGATTTACTCCCAATAACTAACGCCTGAATTTTATGGAGGCATCAAGGGTAAAATCAGGCATTAAGATCTAAGACCCACCCCAGGGAGCCCTGATTTTCCCTAAACCTATACTCAGGCTACCATAACCCTCTAAAGTCCAATTATGTGCTCAGGCACCTATGTGGGCCCTGATTCCTCTCCCAAATGCTTGAATTTAATTTTAGGTATTAAGTAAAGAAATTCAGGAGTTAGAGTAGATGTCAGGTGTTAAGCTTGTGCTAAAAATCACATTTTCAAAATTTGTTTAAGTGTGTCTATGACCTAAGGCTACCTCAAAGACCCAAGAGAAACCCACCCCTATAGGGCCCACCAGTGTGGCCCAAAGCCATAAGGTTGGTTGTTGATCTTAGCACCCAATGCCTAAATTTCCCTTGAATTAAATTCATGCATTGAATATTCGGGCGTTAGACTAAAGGTCAGGCATTAAGTCTGTATAGGATGACCACTTTGCCCTCTCTTTTAGGACAAATGTCTACCCCTATCGAGGCCCCACCTTCAGGGATTAACCTCTTTGACCCTAGAAAATCCCCCTCTACCCTTTTGTTAGGACCCCACAACCCCGGGACCCATGTCAGTGCCATAAAAGCTCAGATAAAGTGGTTGATCCAGTCAGCCTCTAATGCCTAAAAGTTCAAGCGTTAGCTTTAAAAATCAGGCGTTAAGCCTATGTTGAATGACCCAACTACCCTCTTTTGGGGGGCACATCTTTCCACCTGTAAAGGCTCAAACCCCTAGGGTTGCATAGTGTGGCCCTAAAAAATTCCCTCCATCCCTACCCGAGGATCCCATAGCACTAGGACCCATATAAGCATCCAAACAAACCAGGTTAATATGTTGATCTAATAAGCTCTTAATGCCTGAATTTCACCCTAGATTTAAATTTAGGCATTAAGCCTAAGATAGAAAAATACAATTTTTTCTCTTTTATCCCCTTTATGTTTGTGTTTATTCCAACCACCCGAAGATTAGTCAATGGACACTTTAGAGGGGTCCACTGCCCCTCTAAAACTTACAACCCTGAGGGGCTCCCCTGTTAATTAAATAATTTAATTTAGAAAACTAATTTATGAATTTTCTAGAAACCAACGCCCGGATTTTCCCTAAATTAAATTTAGTTGTTGAAAATTCAGATGTTGGAGGTAAATTCAGGTGTTAAGCTTGAGAAAATTACAAAAACCAAAACCGTTAAGGCCACTAATTCAAAGACAACTAAATACCTATGGGGTTAGTTGCATAGTCCCAAGGCCATACAAATCAAACATGACCCTGAGGAGGGTTGGTTGAGTGAGTGCTTGGTGATGGATACAACAAAGACCAAACCTTTAATACAAACTTTGTGATTTCCTGGCCCATAAAGGTTTGCCAATCAAATTTACATGATCTAAAGATAATGCCTAAGATATTCACGATTTGATAGTGACTTGTGTGATTTTTGCATCATTTTCGATATACTCCTGAAGGGGTTTTTAGACCAGGGAGGGGAATCAAATAACGATGTCCACTCTTGTCATATCTATTCATTATATGTTCAAAGGTCCTTTTATATTATTTTGTAATATAGAGGCAAATAGACAGATACATACTAGGCATCCAAATAAACATGTATGCCCTTCCATATCTCACTTAGGCTGCGTTTTGTAGCCATTTGTAATGTAATCATTTCATTTTGTGGAGAAAAACGGAAGCCAAAATCCAGAACAACTGCTTCTCAAATAGTGTAAACAAAGTCACACTAACCCAAGGACTCACAACTAAAACAAGAAGAATAAAAATCAAAATAAATAAAGATATGGGGGAAGAGATGAATATTGTATAACTTGAAAACAATACATCACTTGTAAGAACCACCACTTGCATAAGATATAGAGCTTGGAGATGAATTGGATTTTCCACTTCACTCTATGGGTTAGGAGAGACTTATTGAGGATTTTTTAAGGGAAGATTGATGGAGAAAACCACCTAGGAGGTATATATAGATGTTAGGATGAGAATGATACATGAACCAAGTTTTTAATGGAATTTCATGGGTAAATGGAAGAAAAAAACAAGGTATTGCATGGGAACTAAATAAATGACTATGGGAAAATGGATTTACTTAACTAAGACTCATGGAAACAATGGAATGGTTGAATAAGAATTGATTATCTGCATAGGAAATGAAAAAAGGTTGTATATGAAAGAGAATAATGTGATAAGAGAGAGAACAATGGACTAAATGATGAGTTGTTCCAATGAAGTGAAAGTTTTCAAGAGAGTGTGAATTAGGTTTATGAGAAATAGGAAATGAGGTGGAAGAAGAGTGTAGTGGAGTGACATGTGACATCCAAGTGTATAAGTGGGGCCCATATTACAAAATGACCAAAAAGACAACAAAAAAAAAAATTGCAATTATAACCTTATTGCATCACTTAAAATAAAATGAACTAGAAAACACACTTTAAAAATTTAACACTCCTCTTTAAAGTGATTTTCTGGAAATTAACCCAAGCTGAACTCTAAGAAATTCAAAAGGACCTTTGGAGAGTGACTTGGTAAAGATTTTGGTAAAATTGTCCTCACTTCGTAGCTCTAAAACTTCAATTGTCCCATTGAGAACCTTCTCACAAATGAAATAATGTTCAATCTCAATATGCTTGGTCCTTGCGTGACAAACCGGATTTGTTGTAAGCCTTAAAGGACTTTGGTTGTTATATTGTTTGAATGCTGATATCACCTTATAAACAATAAAAAAATGTTGTGAGTGTCAAATATCACTTTATAAACAATAAAATAGTGTTCGTGTTATAAACAATAACAATATTGCCATGTATTCATCATACAAATAATTTGAATGGAATATATATAACAGGGTAAATAAACGTATGACAAGCTGTCAATAAACAAATCCAAATATTCTTAAACTCGTTTTCTTCTATTTTCATAAAGAAAAGAGATTTCAATAAGGGATGGAGAGAGTACAAAAAGGAAGAGTTATCTTGACTTAAAACCTTTTTAATTAAGCTAGAGAGGAGAATTCAAGCCAATAAGCTCTCTGATGTTGAATTAGAAACTATGCAACAGTATGAGCAGCACCGTTCTCAAACTGTTTACGTGGGATAACAGTACTTAAGAGAGGAATTATAGTAATAGAATCCTTTAAAATGGCTTAAATACGCCAATGCCATTGTTGGGATGGTTCCTGATTCAAGAAATTAATAACAGAATGGGCGTTGCTCTCTAAAATGATATTC
Organism: Platanus orientalis; assembly: GCA_025762735.1. Lineage (NCBI taxonomy): Eukaryota > Viridiplantae > Streptophyta > Magnoliopsida > Proteales > Platanaceae > Platanus > Platanus orientalis. Next base: position 3,881 of record JAOXJP010249766.1, read on the forward strand.
GTTAATCCAAAACATTGCACGAAACAGAGGCCCAGAAGAAAATCGTTGACTGCTCTGGATGATGGGTAAACCAAAGAACTTTCCTATAACTTGCTTACAAGACCAGGGTCCAGAAGAAAATCGAATCTGCTGATGGGTAAACCAAAGAACTTTCCTATAACTTGTGTACAAGACCAGGGTCCAGAAGAAAATCGTTGACTGCTCGGGATGATGGGTAAACCAAAGCACTTTCCTATAACTTGCGTACAAGACCAGGGTCCAGAAGAAAATCGTTGACTGCTCTGGATGATGGGTAAACCAAAGAACTTTCCTATAACTTGCATACAAGACCAGGGTCCAGAAGAAAATCGAATCTGCTCTGGATGATGGGTAAACCAAAGAACTTTCCTATAACTTGCGTACAAGAGCAGGTCAATTTCCTGGAGAGGGGGTGGGGGGAGTGGTGGAGATATTAGATATATACTAATGTAAACACTAGAGGTCGGTACCAGTATATATATATATAAAGAAGAAGATTGATGTGCATGCAACACTAACAGTGGTTGTAACAACCCGGATGACCCAAATGATTGATGCGCATATGACACTAAGAATCCCAAGCATACTTTCTTCTTTGGCGGTGTGAATAAAATCTTTTGTTAAAACAATTGATGTGGCAACTTACATGTCATTAAGAGGCCTAATCAAACTTTTTTCTTTGGGCACTTGCCTTGCACCTTTGTTATTTCTTCTTTAACCGGGAATACTCTCTATCATTTGTTTGAGCAAATGGCTTTTAGCTTTATTGTTTTTATTTTCTTTTTCCTTTGTATTTGGAATGTGATTGGACCTGCTCAGAATATGCATCTGACCAAGTTCAGTTCTATCGTAATCAGAACAAGTTGAGTTGCGTGTGCATAGTATTATTATTATTATTTTATTCAAAATCAAAGTCCTAAGCAAGTAAGAGCCCGGATTCGTCACAAAAAGAGTATGCATGGACCAGTAGGCTAACGTATCAGCATTGAAAAGTGATTTACACTTTTTGGGGGTGCTGGGGAGCCGTAGCCTCTGCGATGCCTTGTGGTAAGCCACAGGTGAGTTGCGACACAAAGGGTGATGGGGCCCATATACTTTTTGCAAGCCCCACCCCCTTTGTAGAGGATAAGAGACTGTTTTGGAGGCATGCTTTATCACTTTCAGCGCTGATTTGCCTGCATCCTAATCCATGTACACAACTTACACACTTCTTTTATATACTTAGTGTACAATCAAAGTGCACGGTTTAGCTTGCACAGGTTATGCATAGACACGGGATCTAAACCAAAAAAAAAAAAGGTAGCCTATAGAATGCCATATAATTTCCAATAATCTTCCGCCGACGGGAGAGATACCGTGCTAGTTTCCATCAAAAGCGTGACACGATTCCTGATAAAACGTGCCATCTATCCTAAACTCTATAGGGGGTATCTTTGAAAAACTAAGTTCTATATAATGTCAACTGTTGAATTTTTACAGGCGTAATAGCTCTCACCAGTGATTCGAATTCGAAACATGATAGGTAGGAATCTGTCGTTTTCTGACAGGTAACACTCATCGATGGGATGGAAGGAATGCGGAACCGGCGGATTTGCGAACGTAGTTTTAAAAACACCCCCAACAATTGAGAAGGGAAGCCAAAAGTTATCACAGCCTGATTGCTAACGTGGTTTTAACAAGTTTAGGCCTGTGTAATTAGCTGCTAGGCTTGGCAGAAGAAGACTTCATGAAAAACAAAGACTTGATAGACAGATATTTCAGCCTCAAAGACACTCGCAAGAAATTCACTGGCCAACTTTAACGAAGATCTCCACACTAGAGAAGAGATTGACCCAGCGTTTTTCAATGCTATTGAACAATCTAGAATCTCCATCCCCATCTTCTCCCAAAAATATGCCCCTAGCAAATGGTGCCTACAAGAACTCGATAAGATACATCAATGCTATGAAAGGAACCACCAGATCATCCTACCAATTTTCTTGGATGTCGAACCATCCCGTTGGTTGTCAACAAAAATATTATCTAGTCACTGAGTAAATCTATATGTATTTTTGGTTCAGGTTATTAAAAAGTACAGATTCGGTTATACCTCTAAACTGAAGATTTTTCACAGTAGAACAATAATACTCAATTTGATGAAAGAATTATCATTAACTTGGGAAAAACACAATATGAATCTAAGGTATACCTTAGATAGATTTTCACACGCCCTTTCCTAAGATTGGGGATGAACTTTGTTGAATCCGAATATGAGATACAATTGATTTGCCTGATACAGGACTTAAAATAGAATACAAGCTAAGCCTAAGCTAACAGCTACAACTATTGGTACACTAGGATAAAGATAAATGATTTGATCTTTCTCGACAATCTTATCGTGGCCATGTTTGCCTCCAATTGCTTTTCTGTTTGAGTCATGGGTATCTCATTCTCTAACTGGTTTAAACTGTGGATCCCCCACTTACAAGTTGGTTCACCCGTTATTTATATGTGGAACAATTGCTGTGTATCATTGTACTTTAAACCTTCTATCTCCCATCTGATGTGATATACTCGATAACCGTCCACTGAATCATTGCCCCTTACAACTTGTCATTTATTGACTGGAAGATTTCAAATTGTAGTCTAACAAATGCCCCTCGCACGCGTCTGGTTTGAATCTTACCCAGACACATGTTGTTTCCCACCATTTTATGTACTGGCAACATCGCATCAACCGACACTTATAAGTTTTCTTGCTTATCAATGAAACCTATTTGTTTTCTTCCAATTTCTCTCAACCTTCTTGGTTTCCCTTCTTCTCTTTCCATCATCATTCATGACTAGTGTAAAGCAGACATCTCCCATTGATGTTGCATCTGCTGACTCTTCCCCTTCTAGCAATAAAAAAAAAAAGAGAAATTCTGGTAGTTGAGTCTGATACCACTATCCTTGTAACCGCGAAGCTATTTACCATGAGTGTAGCTGATAGTGCGATGTCGATGTCCATCATTGTCGAGGCACCATTCGAGGCTTCTTCCTCGAGTTCATCTTACACATTTGGCTTGGTCCCCGCTTTCCTTAAAGAGACCCCACCGCAAATGCCTTATTACTTTCTAGTTGATTTGCATGGTACTCCTTTGTTTTATAGGGAGGTTAACGATTGGGGTGAATGGGAACGAAAGCTCAACCCAGGTTCTTGGTACAAAGCTAGGCATACTTGGGCGAATTGGGTAGATCATATGTATCGAGGGAAAAAAGAGGCATGGGTGAAACTAGGTATAACCGAATCCATCCTTTCTTCCAAATCTGATTCTCCCTTTAATCAATCCATTTTCTCCACTTTTCTGGTCTTTTGGTCTCCCATATCTAACTGCTTCCTCCTTCCAAAAGGTCCAATGTCGGTCACATTGGGAGATGTTTATCACCTTCTCAACGTCCCACTCAATGGTGCTATCTTACTTCTTTCTTTTACTAATTCTCCTAAGGGTTCTTTTTAGTTATGCCACTAACGCTTTCTTATTCCTCTTTCATTGCTTACAAAATGGGCTTATCTGGTGATGAGACATCATTCCAAGAAGTGTGTTCCTTCTATCTTTATTGGATCTGAAAATTCTTGGTATGTTCCTCTTCTAAGCAAGTCACTCTAGCATATGTTCCAATCATTACAACTTTGGCTTCGGGCCGTTGACTAGCCCTAGGTCCATTTTTATTTTCAATTCATTATCGATCTCTTTACTCCTCGACTTGAGAGAGGTTTTCTGAGACACCAAATGAGCCATTATGGCTTCTTCAATTGTGGATTTATGCATATTTTCTGAGTTTAGCTCTAGTCCCGCTAAACTACTAGACGCATGTCTTAATGTCATTCTAAACACTCAGAGGGTCAGCTCTGACATCCATTTCTTGCCTTTTAAGGAAAAGCAATTTGGTTCTACCGAATATTTGGCCTGACAGATGCACACAATATACCTTTGAATTAAGTCCCTGAGGGAATGGGCATCGTATCTTTACTATAGGGATCTAGTAAATGCTAAATGATGGGCTCTCTCCTATCACCTTTTTTAACATCCAAGGGGAGGATGTCGACTTGAGGTGTCTCATTTAGCACTAAGGACATACCTCTAAAGTTCAATCTACTGGAGGAGCTCATTGTTGTAGTGATGACCTGATTTTTTTGATATCCCAAGGCCGTCTGTGCCATTGAATTTTCCCTTTGGTTTAGATCTCGAGGTACACATCTCATAGTAACCTCATTGAACATTTTCAATAGTCCTTCAACCATGTCCTTATAGTGAGTCAAGGTTGGGCTGATGCATTTATAATCCTAGTAGTTTGGTTTATTACTAACTATGAATCTCCATAGACCTCGAGGAATCTCACTCCTAAGTCTATTAGGATCTCAAGTCCTCAAACTAGAGCCTCATATTCATCTTGGTTATTAGTGAACTCACCTTCAAGTTTGAAGCTAAGTTTTGTTGTTGTCCCTTTCAAGGATTAGATAACTATCCCTACACTGGATCCTTACTTGGTTTTGGACCCATCGAAGTATAGTCGCCATGGAGTAAGGCTAACATAGTCACCTTTAACCACTATATGGATTGGCTGGCATGGATGGTCAGCCGAGAAATCTACTAAGGCTTGGCCTTTCACGACTTTTTTAGGAACATAAACAAGATGGAACTCAAGGAGTGCTAGGCTCTATTTTCCTATTCATCATTTTACTATAGGTTGTGACAACATATATTTTACAACATCAGTTTGAGCTATGACATACACAGTATGTGAGAGAAGGTAATGTCTTAATTTTACTAATGAAAAATATAAAGTTAGACACAATTTTTATATCATTGGATAGTTACATTCAGCTTGCTACAAGACTCAACTTAAGTAGAATACTAACTGTTTGTGACGGTCCTCATTGTCTTGGACTAAGAGACTTGCAATCGAGTCTTCAGTAGCTGATGTGTACAACTTCAAAGGCTTGCCTTTCCTAGGCAGCATCAATATAGGTGGCTTAGACAAGTACTCCTTGATTGCTTTGAAAGCTTGCTAGTGCTCTTCTTTCCATTGAAACTCTTTGTTTCCTTTCATCCGAAGCAAGGGTCAAAACACCTTTGTTTTCCCTACATTTGAGATGAATCACCTCTGAAAATTGATTTGTCCGAGTAATTTTTGCAACTCCTTCTTTGTCGAGGGTGGTTTGGCTTGAATGATTGCCTTGGCTTTGTTTTGGTCTATCTCAATCCCTCAATTGCATACTAAGAAACTGATAAAATTACCTACGTTTATGTCAAAAACACATTTCAAAGGGTTCATCTTCAATCGATGTTTCCTCATCTTAAGGAACCCTTTTTCTAAATTGAGTAGATGATCATCAAAGTTTTGGGACTTGACGACAATATCATCAATTTATACTTCCATGAATTTCCCTATCATATCATGGAACAAGTAACTGATGGCTTGCTAGTACGTGACCTAAGCATTTTTCAAGCCAAAAGGCATAACTATCCATTCGAATGTCCCTATCAAACTAGGACATCGAAAGGCCATTTTTTGCCTATCTTTTTTGGCTATAAAAATCTGTTTATAACTTGAGTGTTTGTCCATAAAAGACAATATTCTATGTCTGACAGTTTCATTAACTAACAAGTCAGCTATAGGCATAGGGTATTCGTCTTTCGTAGTTGTGGCAATGAGATTTCTAAAGTCTATACAAACCCTTAATTTGCCATTTTCTTAACTACTGACACTACATTAGATAACCATTGTACATACCTAGTGGGGAAAATGAAACATGCATTAAGTAGCCTCTCAATCTCTTCTTTGATCTTTAAGACAACTTTGTTAGTCATCCATCGAAGCGGTTGCTGGAAGGGCATATACTCTTCTTATATCTGTAGTCGATGTTCGATCAATTTTCTGTCTAAGCTAGGCATTTTTGAATAGTCCTAGGGGAAGCAATCTTTGTATAGCTCAAGAACTATCTTCATCTTTACTCTGATGGTTCAAGTTTCACACTGTTTGTATACCCCATGGGTCTTCTACTGAACCTAAGTTCACTTCTCTTAAGTCGTCCTAAACCTTAGCCTTCAAGTCATCTTACTTAGCTGGGGCCGTGTTTAATTCTTTTATCCCTATGGCTTTAGGCTTATGGGAGTCTTTAAGAGTGGAACATTCAGTAAGGTACATTTTAATTTTTCTTTCCATCAAGTATCCTAACAATCTCCTCATGGCCATTAAGTTGGCCTGTACTCCTGCTTTGTCTACATCAGTCATCGACTTCTCTTTGGTAATGTGGGCCTAACTCCTTCAACCCTTCTAGTAGGCTAGGTTTGGCTAGTTCTTTACACAACTCTTTAAACTCTTCTTTTGTGTAAGAGTCCTCCTTTTGATTCTTCTAGACTATAACCTCTATGAGTTTTCCTTCATTGTTACAACCAACTGGCTTGACTGTCTCGATGTTGTCATCATATAACTGAACCTCGACATTGTTTGTTGAGGTAAGAAAAGGTTTTTCATCTACATACACCACTTTGATTGAGTTGTTATCATTCCAAAATAATAATCGTTGGTATAAAGATGAATGGACACACCAACTCGAGTGTATCCAGTCCCTACCAAGCAATGCCTTATAATTCGAGGAAGTATCAACTACAAATAAAGTCATTATCTGGATTCTACTTCTTGCTTTTAATTCAAAGGGAATAACTCGTCTTGTTCTGGTGGCATTTCTAGAAGAACCATAAATGGAAACGTCTGTGGACACTAAGTCACTATTAATTTTTGACAAGTTTTTCATCATGGATATCGATAGCATATTCATTGTAGCTCCATTGTCAACTAGAACCCTGTTCACAGGCTGACCCTCCATGTGCACTTTTATGTACAAGGGTTTTAAGTGTTGGGTCATGCTTTTAGGATGCTTATCGAATATAAGCTTACCAAATGTTTCTTTATTTCCTATTATAGGCTCAACTAGTTTTAAAGTCTCGTGCTTAAGCTTAATTGCAGTAGGCTTCTTAGAAATAGTACTCCAAAGTTCCCTATCAACTTCAAAGGCCTAGTTTTGTTGAGCTTTAAACTCTACAGGCAACTTAAGGATCATATTACAATCAACAACTTCACCCAAAAAACTGCCAAAACAAAGCATGGTTGTATTTCTAGTGTCCATCAAAGGGTCATTTACAAGATGCTTTAATGATGCAAAGGAATCTATAAACAAGCCTTCATCACAAAAATCTCTGAAGTCATCCTCACTAGAGGGTGTGTCTGCCATGTTTTCCCAAGAGAGGCAGTCCGATTGACGATCTTCCTTCTCCTCCCCAAGGGTAGCCGATGCTCTTTGTGGCTCGTCTTGGTTAGCCTTCTTAGACTTCTTGGAATTTCTAGGCTTTCGGGGCTTCCTGCTGATGAGTACTTGCATTGTTTATAGTTCTTAACTATCCATGATGTCAAAGTTAGGGTAACATCCTCTTTCGATCTTTTTGTGATCTTTCTCACTTGACTTGCCCTCCTATACCACGTTGACCTTATTTACAATGAGGAACTTTTCATCTTATTTGTCGCCCTTACTTAGTCGAGGTGTTTCCTATCATGATCCATCCCTTTAATAAGAATCTTAGGCTTGCTCACTTTAGTGTAACATGGCCTACTATCTAAGTCATCTCCTTTTTTGGGTTCTAGTCATCGATGGGAACTCCAGATTGTACCTGTATTTGTATACCGGTATGCTCTGGATGTGTGGATTCCGGGTTAGTGAAGTTACCCACACCCATCTAACATGTCCCACTCGAGGTGGTTTAATCATCCTTAGGCATCAGTAATCTCCCTTTGTGGGTTCCTTACCCATCCATGGTTTGTTCACATATTCTCCCTTTTCTCTGTCTTATTTGTTAAGCCTCCAGTTCTTTCTCCACAGAGTCCTAGTCCCCATTGTATGTTGAGTGAGCTTTCTCTTCTTTTTAGAGGATTCTATTGATTGGGATCTTTGTGTTATAACCTTGGGGCTATTGCCATAATTCGGCCGTTATTTGGCCACATATTTTGCACCTACAGAAGTCTCGTCGTTAACATCAAACTTTTCTTCACTTTCGTTGACTTCCAGGTTGGTCAAACTTTGCTCTACTTTTTTCAACCATTTGTGTGGCCCCCTCTAGTACTGACACCTGAGATGATAAAAAGTGAGCTATCTGAGGTCTCCCTATAGAAGTGGCCACATTTATAAGTGTCATGTCTTCATGAACTTTGTTATTCAACTCTCTATTACTCTAGACCCAGTTTACAATGATCATATCGACATCTACCAACTTTAGAAAAGGGTTTGTGCCTACTTTCATGGCCTCAGTCTTATCAGGGAACTAAAGCAATTTCGTATTAATCCTCTATTGGATGACATTACAAAATACTACGCATTTGTTTCTCGAGTGGGTAAAGGAGTTATGCCATTTACAATAACTCTGCCTTTGCAATTCATCTTGGTATGAAATTTTATGCTTTTTGACCAATTTGATTTGCTTGGCCTTGAGTAACAAATCAAATATTTGATTTGCTCGATTTAGGTTGAAGGAATAGTTTTTCATTGGAGCTACTAGCCTATTTGACTCTTGAGCTTGGGAGTCTTTGTTGGCTAAGCCATGGCATATAAAAGGCCTATTTCCATAAACTTGGCTAATCGACCTCATAGTTTGGGTCTTGATAGTAGGTCATGTATGACACATTACGTCTTTTGTTTTCTTCCCTAAGGATGCTCTCATTCCACGTGACTCTTTCTTACTATTCAAATAAGTTAAAGAATGTCATTCCCTCAAACTTCTTTCTCAATTTGAAGTTGAGACCATCTTGGGATAATTTCACAAACTCGACCTTAGGAAGACCATTGAGGCACCTTGATTTGGCTCTTTTGAGCCTTATAATAAAATTTTCAGTTGTTTCCTCCAACTGTCGTTTTAGTCTAGCCAAATTGGCCATTGACACTCCTACGTTTGCTCGAGCAAAATGGGATTAGAATTTATCTTCGATTTCTTCCTAGCTTTAAATCGAGTTAGGTGGGAGGTTTGTATACCACTTGAAATCTTATCCCATCAACAAATTGGGGAACAACCTGAGTTTATAATACCCTTGATTCGAAAATTCTCCACACTGAGTGGTGAAGTGGCTAATGTGTTCCATGACCATTTTATTGTCTTCACCTGAAAATGTGACAAAGTCAGATATTTAATACTCGTGAGAAACTCAGTCCTTGTTGATTTGTTCTAGGTAGGGTTTTCTATAAGCGGGTCGTGTAGTACATCTGAGACTAGGCCCATACAGCTCTTTGAGGACACCAATCACATACTCACTAGTATTATGGGCATACCCTTGTGGCATTGCACTGTATGGACGTCCTTGGGGCTGGTATGCTCCTTGGAATAGTGGAGGCTACATATTAGGCCTTGTGCTTACACCACCATAGTTGTTGCGATCTGGGAAAGGATTACCCCAATAGTTTGTTGGTTTCGTCCTCCTGTTAGGCTAAGGATTTCGTTCTGCATACCCATATCCTGGGGCAGTTGACTTGTGAAAAGGGTATCCCCAACCTGGAGGGGCTTGGTCTCTACTAGGTAGTGGTCCTAGTCCTAAGTGATCGTATTTGTTTGTGTTATAACCACATCGATCAACTCTATACCCTTACTGGGTATTTTGGTTGGTTGGGTTCCTTGTTTTAGGGTGCCTATAACTCGTATCAAGGTGCATCCCTTAGCTCGAATGTAGGGTTTTCAAAAACTGTAAACCCTTAAGACCGTGCTAGAATGTTTGCCTCTCATGGATAACTTGTATAACTTTGGGTTCTCTATGTTAGTCCCCCTGTTTAAGCCACGATTCGCTCTTCGAGAGGTGGCATATGGGTACCTTAGGCTTGAGGTTCTACTGGGTATCCGGGTAGTCTATCTTTTCCCCCTATCCCTTATGAGGTCTCAGGGGCATCCATTCCATCTATAACCCCTCTATTGTGGATGTCAGGCTTGTTGTTGGAATGTATGTTCTCTACCAAGGGTTGGAGTACCCTTAGTAGGACTTTAACTAACATATCCGACATCATTTGAAAACCCTTCTCAATTTTCTCAAAGAAATCATTGAGTCTCCTCTCGAAGTTTTGAGATGACTCATTCGCCTCATCACCACTTAGTTTTGCAGGTTGTTTATCTTTTCTGGGTGTCATTTCAAGAATGCCTCCCAATATGGTCACCAATCTGTTGGTTGTCAACAAAAAATTTATCTAGTCACCGGGTCAACTTGTATAGATTTCTAGTTTAAGTTATCAAAAGGTACATGTTCGGTTTTGCCTCTAGACCAAGGATTTTCATAATAGAACAATAACACCCAATTTGACAAAAGATAGAACTTTCATTAACTAGAAAAGAACGTGACATGAATCAAAGGTATACCTTTAGACAAATTTCCGAAGTCCCTCTCTTAAGAATAGGGTAGAGCTTCGTTGAATCTGAATGATAGATAAAATCGACTTGCCTAATATAGGACTTGAGATTGACTAGAAACTAGGCCTAAGCTAACTGTTACAGCTGCTGCTACACTAGGATAAAGATAAATAATTTGATATGAGATTGATTCCCCTTTCTTCTATTTATAAGATCTTTCTACAAAATCTTATCATGGCCATGTCTGCCTCAAACCACTCTTCAGTTTGAGTCGTGGGTATCCTATTCTCTAACTAGTTTAAACCATGGGTCCCTCACTCACAATTCGGTTCACCCATTATTTACATATGGAATAGCTGTCACGTATCGCTGTACTTTAAACTTTCTGTCTCTCATCTGACGTGTTATACTCAATAACCATTTGTTGAATCATTGCCCCTTACCACATGTCATTTATTGACTGGTAGATTTCAAATTGTGGTCTAACACATCCGATGTCTGGAATCAAATAGGAAATTTTGGGATAGCCTTCTGCAAGTGTAAGAGGAATCACAAGCCAGTGATAGTGGATAAGTGGAGGAATGCATTGACACAAATAGGGAGACTAAAGGGTTGGGTTCTAAGCAAAGTTGAAAATGTGTAAAGAATTATAGGTTTTAGAGTGTCATCTAGTCTCTAATCATATTCCATGGACTAGAAAGATACCACACTAGCCTCTATCAAAGCGTGACAATAATTGAGTTCCTTTATCTTTATTGAACACCCTTCGAAGTGATGGGTCTCCGGTGATTGGAATTCGATTAATGGTCATTGGGAATCTATCATTTTTGGACAGATAACACCAAGAAAAGTGGGATAGAAGGAACAAGGTGTTGTATTTGTTTTATATCTAAAAATTCAGAATAGAATCTTTATGGGCTACTTAGTTATGTGGGTTGAGGAGGTCCACTAACTTGACTTAAGCCCTAAGATGTTTTATAAAAACAATTGGAGGGAAATTTGAATTTAGGCAATTCATTTAATTTTTGGTGGTTCCTTCCTAAACCCAAACCAAACCCACTCAAAAGCACTTTTCTCTTAAAAGTTTAGTCCCACATTAGAAGTGGAGAACTTTCAACTCCACCTTATAAGTAAATGCAAGAACTTAAGGGGTAATGAGGTTGAAGAGAAGGGTAGAGGTTGGAGGTTATTTGTTTGCATCACTTGTGCACGTCAAACTGAATCGAGCCAGGTCAAGGCGTGGCGTGGTGTGGTGTACACATGTTCATATATAATTTTACAATTAATTCATTTTGTTTTATTTATTAACTTTCTTTAAAAGATTTAAAGTTATATATAGTATACAATAATTCGTAACGGTCAAGAATCCATACGCATTAAGTATCCTAATGTGTATGGATTTAGTGCCAAGTCAACATTAATTAATTAATGTTAATTATATTACTTAATATGGGCATTTAAACTTTGTAAGATGTCATTTGTTGGGCACCCTAAACTCTTTAAGAATGGAACTTGAACTAAGCAAGAGACACAAAAAATAATGAATCATCTTCTTCCTTGCTACGACTTTCTAGGTTTTGGTTTTCATTAAGTTTTTGATTTTGTCTTAGAACTCTAAGGCATTCATATTGTTACTCTACTTGCCTATACGGGGTCTTGGTAGAGGTGTTGGTGTTCCTGGAGATGATCATCGAACAAGCCTTCCATACATTGAGAGTGGCTAGTGAATAACACTTTAATGATAGTGTGTTTACATGACCCACACACCAACAAACCAATAAGTGTTTCTAACTCTTTATTTAAAGATTGCTTTCTCTGTATACAATTGGATCGCATCTTCTATTTGGACACAATTTAGAGATATATGCATATACCTTGTGAGTTATTTTGTGGTTCGTACATGAAACTAGAGATATATGTTTTGCTACTTGTGAGGGTTATTGTCATCACATCACACAGAATGTTAGATTATATATTTTCTTGAAGAATCTCAGTAGATTCTGCTATTGACTGTTACTAGAATTATTAATATTTCTTACATAAGGTGAACAGTACCCTTTGAATTGAGAAAAGGGAAGCCAGAAGTTGTTCAGTCTAACTGCTAACAAGGTTTTAACAAATTTAAGCCTATGTTGTTCAGGCAAAAGAAGACTTATGGACATATTTTCTTCTTCCTTTTCTTGTTCTTCTTCAAGATGGGAGTATGAGGTGTTTCTAAGCTTCAGGGGAAAAGAAACTCACAAGAATTTCACCGGCCATCTCTATGATGCTTTGGACAACAAAGGAGTTTATAGCTTCATAAACAATGAAGAACTCCACACCAGAGAAGAGATTGGTGCTTCTCATTGCAATTGAACAGTCATGAATCTCCATCCCCATCTTTTCTAGAGGATATGCTTTAAGAAAATGGTGCCTCCAAGAACTTAATAAGATAAATCAATGCTCTAAAAGAAACCACTAAATCATCTTTCCCATTTTCTTGGATGTGGAACCTTCGAAAGCCTGGAATCAGACCGGAAGTTTTGGGATAGCCTTCTGCAAATGTAAGAGAAATGATAAGCCAGAGATGGTCAACAAGTGGAGGAAAACTTTGACAGAAGTAGGGAAACTAAATAATTAGGTTCCCAACGAAGTTGAAAACGAGTGAAAGAAAAATGATCACTTTTTGCTTGTTATTATTTTGTTAATTTTTATAATTACCATCACAATATTTAATTCATCTTTTGGTTTTAGATTCACGAGGTGTTTCACCTCACTAGTTATGTTTGTAATTTCCTTTCCTGAATTATTATTTGCAAGGATCAATCAAAACTTGTCCATTTAGTTATTGGAAGAATTTTGGGTGAATTAAACAAGAACCCCTTATTCATTACAAAGATCGCAATTAGACTCAACTCCCATGTAACATATCTATTATCTTTGTTAAATGTTGAATCCAGGTACTCCCACATGGATCCAAGTTTGTAGGGATATGTGGCATGGGAGGATTGGGAAGTCAACTATGGCAAAGGCCATTTACAATGAAATCTTTAAAAGATTCGATGGCAATATGATGTAGTCTGAGCATAGGGGATGAATCCCACCAATAGATTGAGAACAACCTTCCATGAACCTATTGATTTTTTAAATGGAAAATACTAGGAGTAGGGACTTGTTGATTTTCCCTAAAGGAAAATACCAAGAATTAGTAGAGAACAAATCTCAACAAATAAACTCTATTCAATAGCTCAATGAATACCTTATCTCAATTACAATGACGGATTTATAAAGTAAATGCACTAAGACCTAAAATGGAAACTTTCTGAACAACTTTGATTCCTTACTACATTTGGAATTGCTAAAAAGTTGAAAAATTACTAAATATAAAAATTTATGAAATCTATCCAAAATGGCTTCAATATACTTAAGAGAAATATTTATGATATTCCTAAAAAGAGTCGCATCAAATATCCCCCAAAACATGTGACAATTGGATGTTTCCCAAAACAACAAAAAATACCAAAAAAGTGGCCGTTTGGGGGCCTAAATGATAGACTTTTGTGTTTCCCAAACTGCAAATAAAAAATTCTCTTTGGAATGTCGTGGATATCCTTGAATAGGTCATTTCAAGTACTCATGAGTCCCGATCAAACATCATGAGCAAAATTTATGGCCATTCAATGATTAGGAACCAGTTTTGGTTCTTATGATCAATATGTTCTGTGAACCGATTTGCAACTTGCCGTACTACATTATTCTCCCCTAGTTGGAAAGAATTCATCCTCGAATTGACATCTTTATCACTTGAACTATCTCCATGATACAGTATGAGATGCTTTACATTTAACACATCAAATGTGGGACTATGACATGGGAGATTTAATTGAAATGCATTAGAATTGATTTTTTCAATCACTTCAGGAGGACCAACTTTGTAAGAAACAAGCCTGTTGTATTCCCCAATTGAAAACCAATCCTTAGTCAAAATGACCCAAACAAACTCACCAATTTCAAATTCCACATGACACCTTTTCTTATCAGTTGCAGCCTTATATGTCACAACCCAAATCCACGAGTCATGAAGTGGGCCAGGTTCAGATCCGTGACATGGGAATGACCCACCCCGAACCCGTTTCTCACACAGGGATATCAACGTACTCAGAGTGGGTTATCAACCCTCTTACCTATTCACATTACACTCCAAATAATAGATTTCCCTTTCAAGTTTGTTCATTAAATTACATCCATTTAAGTCAATTTTTAACATATCACAATCATAGCGAAATAGTAATATCGATGAAATAATCCAAATAAGAGTAGTGAAAATATATAAACATCATATCTAAAACATCTCATAAACATCCAACATAAAAAGGGCCTAAACTTGCCTACAAAGTATATACAAGTCTTGACCATGAAGGGGCCCGTTTTAGTTAAACAAAATATTAAATATGGCACATCTCTAAAAAGTAAAGTAAAACTAAAATGGAAAACTGATGTAATGTCTGGTCCCATTACCCAATCTTTAACCATCTCCCTCTTATCCTAAGGTGCAATCCAACCTATATGCCTACACATTTGCGGGTGATGCCAATTGGAGAAAGCTTGATAGGCTTAGCGGGAGGGTATGCAGTTTATACAATACGAAAGAGAAGCAAAATGATATAATAGTAGACATAGTGATCCAAAGTAGATGAAGGAAACAGAATACTTAAACACATGCATCTAATATATATGTATCTCTACTAGAATCAAGTATGCTCATTTCCCAAGAAACTAAACGATAATCTAAGCCAAAAAAATCCAAAACATGCATATACTAAAGCTACATACCATGTGCCATCAACCAATTACCATAAGCTACGTAGATAAATACATGCATGTAAAGTAAGAAGATATACTATATACCATAAGCAAAAAATCATGATAATCTAAATACCAAACCGTCATCAAGTACCAACAAACTAACCAAGATCCCGATAAATCCAAATAAGAGTCTAAACCAAATAACCCAAATGGGGTTCTAATAAAACCAAACCAAGAGTTGGGCCACTAGGTCTGTCTTCACCTACTAATGTGACCTGGTGATCGGGTAGTTGAAATCACTAGGCAAGTATATAGTCCATTCAACTAAGGGCGGTCATCATTGGACAACTAGTGTCTCTTCGCCAATTAGCGGTCACCATTGGGTAAGTGTATAGCCCCTTTGCCTAAGGGTGGTCATCACTGGACAACTAGTGTCCCTTCGCCAATTGGTAGTCATCACTGGGCAAGTGTGTAGTCCCTTCACCTAAGGACAGTCATCATTGGACAACTAGTGTCCCTTCGCCAATTGGTTGTCATCGCTGGGCAAGTATATAGCCCCTTTGCTTAATGGTGGTCACTGAACATCTGGTATCCCTTTGCCAAATGACGGTCATTAGGAAAGTATAAAGCCCCTTCACCTAATGGTGGTCATTAGTAAACAACTAGTGTCCCTTCACTAAATAGCGGTCATTGGGCAAGTATATAGCCCCTTCGCTTAAGGGTGGTCATCACTAGACAACTAGTGTTCCTTCACCAATTGACGGTCATCACTAGGAAAGTATATAGCCCCTTCACATAAGGTTGGTCATTATTGGATATCTAGTGTCTTTTCGCCAATTAATGGTCATCACTGGGCAAGTGTATAACCCCTTCGCCTAAGGGTAGTCATCACTCATGCACCATCCCACTTAGTGGTATATCATTTCAATTCCCTATTTTCAAAAACAATACTAAATCCATACTCATGTAATAGTAAAATAAGTCATACATAAATATGCCATGTGAAAGATACCATGTGTACTAACCCATAAATAGTTCTAAAAATTGAAGAGATAAATCACATATAGGATTCCTACACTAACATGAAAATATAGATGTTTATCCCGACCCCAAGACATATGATGTTCATGCTAGTGAAACCATTTAATGCTGAATGCTATAAATGACAAGACCAAATAGCCCACATTCTCCCAAAACTTATGAAAAAGTCCAAGTGATAAGCCTTTTGGAAACATCAAAGTAAACCATGCCAAGGATAACCTATTCATGCCACCAAAATCTCCTAAATGATACAAACCCTAATGCATTAACACATGAGTTTTAAGGTCCTATCATGGGAATCCATAGAATATCATTAATTGCTTTAGGCCAATATATATATATATATGATGGAATTCACCAAAGAGTACAATAAGCTCATGCAAGGAATCCAAAGGCATCCAAGAAACATGTAAACAACATGGAAAGTCTGTAAGAGACATTTTATCAAACATGTAGAGTGCAAGAATTAAGGAATTCAAAGGAAATCAAAGGAGACACCCAATCTTCACTATAAGAGACCTTTCATACCCCACAACACAAGTAAATCAAGCTCCCAAACTTCATTACATGAAATAGAAACCATTCAATCCGTTCCATAAAGCTTCATTCACAAGATCACAACTCTATAACCCAAGAGATCAAAGAATCTAATAAGGAAATTACCAACTATTATGCTCACATCATAGGGCTATGATCCATTATCAAGAAATCAACCTACTCAATAACAAATAGAGATGAATAAACCAATACAAGCTCTCAACGATAAAATCTAACATCTTAGAAAAAAAAGTATGCATAAAATGCATATTCACTCACAAACCATTCTTATAGAGATTAAAATCTATAAATCTTAGCAAACATAGAGTAGAAACACATTTCTAAAAACCTAAAAAAAGAAATGTGTAGCATAAACAACATATCCACTTACCAAAAGCTTAAACATTCAATGCACAAAAGGATCCTCCTCCAAAATCCCTTTACCTTTGCCAACCCCTCATTCATCTAGGAGAAACCAATGAATTTATTGGTTAGAATACATAAACCTAGGTATAGAAATAGAAATTCATGTTTACTTACGCTAGATCTAGGAAGTAAAATGTCTACTGTAGCATATTTCCAAGATTGGAGGAACTTACCAAAATAGGAAAGAACTCCCACACTTAGCTCCCAGCTTCTCCAAAATTCTCTTAACTCTTTCTCTTTTGATGTAAAATGAGGCCATTAGGGTTTCTTTAAGATATTTATAGGGTTTTGGGTTGAGTTGGGAAGGTACCACACTCCCCAAAAATGAAGAAAAATCAATTTTACTTCAAAAAATTACAATTTGGGTCATTTGGATTGATCTTTAATCGATCTAACTCAATTTTTGTTCTTTTTTAAGACCCGAGAGTGGCTAGTTCAATCCTGGATCGATCCAAATAGGCTTTTCTCAACTTTTACCCTTTTTCACTTAAATGCTCATAACTTTTTCTATAAAACTCAGAATCAATCTCTGTTTATTTTGTTAAAAACTAAACTTGAAGATCTTTCTAGAGGTATATAGGTCATCCCCTAATTCACTTAGAATTGATGTCAATGGGCCCAGAAAATTATCTCAAATCTGTGGGCTTGTCAACACAGACACCTTGTGGTAAAATGGGCATAACTTCTTTTAGAAAACTCGTAATTACACGTTACAATAAAACCTCGATAAATGAATGTTCAATAAATTAATAACATCACTTAAATAATAAAATCTTCCAGTCCCAACTTAGGCCAGTGTACTAAATTAATAACCTCGCTAAATGTATATGATAATAATTTTTTTTAAATCCTTGAAGGCCCAACGAATATATAAATTAATAATTGATTAAATACATAAAAGAAATATCATATAAAAATTCATAATATTAAGGAACTTTTTACTTGACAACTTCTATTTTCTCAATTCAGCTTTCTCAAAATATGCATCTAAAGTCGTTTACCTTTTCTTTGTACCCAAACCGAACTCAACCTCATCCTTAATTT
>JAOXJP010249776.1:0-22128 GCA_025762735.1 Platanus orientalis
CTTTTCGGCACTGATGTGTCCGCACCCTGGTGCCGTTTGCACCATTCTCACGAAATTCATTTGTACCTAATCTTCTGCATACAAATACTGTAGAAATAAGTAAAATGAAAATTTAAGAGAATTATAATTTTCTCTTTAAGCATTTTAATGGGTGACTGCAGTTAAAGAAATTTCAAGTTAAAAAAATGAATTTTATTTTAAAAAAAATGAAAAATAGGAAAGTATTTTTTTTTTTTTTTGAAGTTATGTATATATTTAACAACATCGACAATAACCACCACCACCACAAGAGAGCCATTTCCTAACTACTTTTACAGGTATTTAAGGCTCTAAAATTTCTTCTATTTTATATCATTTTTTTACTTAATAATCCTCTTAAGTTTATTCAAAACTTATTCTAAGTTAAAAGTCTTTTGCTGGGAACTACTTATATTTAAGTGGATCCCACTTAGAAAATCAATTAAGAAGTAAGAGAATATCAAAATGTTTACTAAATACCTAGATGCTTAGAAATTAAAAATAATCTTAGTGGGGATAATTTAAATAATACATTGAATTACCTAAAGAAAATTGGGAACTAAAAGCTACAACATTAAATTTTTATCTAACAAATTAAATTTATTATAAAAATAATTTAATTATCACTTCAACTAATCATTATTAAATATTACTATTAAAGAAATTTAAACTCCAAATAAAAATACAAAAGCCTCATATAATTAATTTTCTTAATTTTTAAATCCAAAGGTAGACATATAATTCTATAAAAATATGACGTAATTAACAAAGTGTAAGTTGCTGTCCAAACTTGTACTAATATTCTAAAAATCCGGATTTTTCAAAAAGTGATAATTGAAAAACAATGTTAAGGTCTTTAAGTTATTTAGTACTTATTACAAGTTATAAACTTGAAGAAAATATCACATGTAACACACAATTTTGGTACAATAAAAAGAAAAGAAAAAAAATTAGAAAGGCTTTCATTTTTGGTAATAAGAATGGAATTTTGATGTCTATTAAATCTATGTATGAACCACTTACAATACACATTAAGAAATAAAACTCATTTTGTGTGGAGTAATATCTAAAATAAAATATGAGACCAATTTAAAATACATGATCATGATTGTATGTAGGGGGTAAATTCTTCCACACAATCAAGTGGAATGGATTCTTGGTTCCCTCTACTTGGTTAGACCAAGGGAAGTTACAAGGGTCTTCTTGTTGAGTCTAGCTCTGGGGTGGTACCTGCTAAAGACTCCAATGATCAAGTTAGCAGAGTTTTAATTGGGAGGAGTGAATAGGATTTTGAGAGTTTACCTTGATGATGAGTATCCTGCTTTTTTATTTTTTTATTTATAGATTTTGATGAAGAGTTATCCCTTATCTCGTGGGATTGTGGATTTAATTGTTAGAGTCAATTGTGGGGAGTTAAGATCTTATCTTGTAGATTCCTTGCTTGACTCGTTCTTATCAAGTTTTTTGGGTAGAACTTACAGATGAGCTTCTTGAGCGAGTCTGGTTAGATTATGATCTTTGACTTAAAAGATAAGTTTGTTAAGTCATTGCATGAATGATCATGTCTCTTGACTTGTTGAATTATGCATCTACATGTATTTGACAAGTTTGAATATCATTGAAAGTGGTTTGGCCTTTGCATGGGGTTCAAACCAATGCCACTTGGGTCGGTTTAAGCTGAACAGAACTGTGGGTTATCCCATCTTAATTTTGCCATGTTTCAGCTTATAAAGGGTGGGAGTTTTTGCCCACTACAGTTGTCCCCCCAATTCCTCGTTTCTCAAGGACGATGAGGAATGGTGAACTATGTAGAATTGAATGTTCTTCTTGCCTTCACATTAATATAAATAGAGATGCGACTACAAGAGTCGATTGAGAAGACCATTCAAAATGACTTAAAGTAGTGCATTGAGAGATATCTACTAGATTTTGAACTTGGGAAGCATTTCCTCTAACGTGCGATTGAAAATCTTCTTTGCCCTTTCATTATAAGTGGAGTTGTTACTAACACAATGATGGTAGTGGCTATCGTTTGAAATTTCGATGTGCCTTGAACCGTATTCATGAATAGTTCTAGTGTTACGTGAACCTTTCGGTTTCCTTAATTTATGTTTATAAATCCCTTCCTTTCATGGTGGTCTTCACTTGCTTCCTATCTTTTGAATTTTGAGTTTTACTCCTTGAAACATGTTTGCTTCCAACTGTTCTTCTACCTCCCAAGATTGTGGTTCAGATGGTGGGTCTCCCAGTTGGCAACCTTGCATCCAAATTGAGGACTGGGTGGTTAATATTGAAGATTTTGCCTTGGGTAATGAAGAGGTTGCAACGGTGATGATAATGGGAATGATTCTTCCTCGAGACAGAGAGAATTTGGAAGGGCTGACAAACGAAGAGGCTGTTGCTTTTTCTCTCTCCCTCAATGTGAGGGTAAGTATTTCTTTACACCAAAGATTTTTTTTTTGTGATATTGATTATTGTTGCTTCTAGACTTTCAATGCCGCTGTTGAACTAGCTTGGTGTTTTTACTTTCATAGCAGTAGTCACAATCTATGACAAGGGGAGAACCTAGCTCTCTGAAGGTTGCTGGAGGAGGATAGCTAAGTGTCTGACCACCTGCATGTTGAGCTGCAAGTGTTTCTTGATAGCTCTAGGTGGTACATTGATGCTTTAGAGAGGGAGAGAGAGGAACTGGAGGATTGAGGTTGCTAGTCTAAAAGGGGAGAAAATGAGGTCTAAGGAGGGGCAAGGTTGTGCTGAGGATAGTCCGCTAGATGTTGCTCTGACTGCCTGAGTAAATCCTCTTTTTCCTCTTTTGATCTTCTACTAACCTTTGGACATTTTGCTTTTCTTCTATTCTTCTTCTTCTGGTCTCTAGTCCTTCTCCTGGCTTTTCTTCTTTCCCTAAAGTTTTGAGGGGATAAACTTCGATGAATAGAAAGATACTGGATGTTTCATCATGTAGTTGAATGGGGCAACCCTTGATTAATATAAATGATGTTCTTTCTTCTTCAAGTTGTCAAGTTGTTGTACTATGATAATGGCTTGCATCTTATTGTATTGATCTTGCAATCCCTGAATAAGGATTTGGAATGCCTTCTATATGCTTGCTTATCATTGAAATTGTTTTGACTTAGTAGTCTGACAGTGATAGTGCATGTTGATTGAATCACCTTCGGAGATATCTTGACTAATTTTGGCATACTTAGCAAGTTTTGGTTTTTCTCTTCTTATCTACATCCCCTTTTTCTTCTCTCTCTCTTTCTTTCTTTTTTAGACACATAATAGATTGGGTACGTATACTCTTTACTTCTCTAAACTTGGCTTGCTATATGCTCTTCATATAGGGATCCGATTTCCTAACAAGGAGGGCTTATGTGCTCCATTAAATGAAGCTTGTATTATACCTATCACGGGTATTTAGTTTCCTAGCGAGTAGGGCTTTCATGTTCCATCAAATGAACTTTGTAGTATTCCTAGCATAGGGATTTAATTGCCTAGTGAGTAGGGCTTTCATACTCCACTAAACGAAGCTTGTAGCATACTCAACATGGGGATTTAATTGCTTAGTGAGTAGGGCTTTCATGCTCCACCAAAATAAGCTTGCAGTATTCACAGTGTGGAGATTTAGTTGCCTGGCAAGTAGGGCTTTCATGCTCCATTAAACGAAGCTTGTATTATTCCCAACGTGGGGATTTAGTTGCCTAGCAAGTAGGGCTTTCATGCTCCACCAAACGAACCTTGTAGACCTAATCTAAAAGGGTTTCTTTCAAGGTTGGGGGAGCCTAGTTATTCTATTCTAGGACTTTTGTTTCAACCAAACTAAATCATGTTACGTAACCTAGAAGGACTCCTTCCAAAGTTAAGGATGTTTAGCTATTCCATTCTAGGACTTTTGGTTCATCTAGACTAAAGCCTGTTAGCCTAATCTAGAAGGGTTGCTTCCAAAGTTAGGACTGCCTATCTGTTCTATTCTAGGACTTTTGCTTCAAACAGATTGAAGCATGTTAACCCACTTCAAGTGGGTTTTGAGGTTTTTGTACCCCAAGGTATTTTCTTCTGTGATATAAAAAAGACAATGCATATGAGAAAATGATAATACTTTATTAACGATATTTTCTCAAATGGTTTGCATTCCATGGCATGGGGAGCTATCTTCCATCCAGTGTTTGGATTTTGTATGCTCTTAGATCTCCTGCTTCTAAGATTAAATATGGTTTTTCCCAATTTGGGCCCATCTTGACTTGATTCGGGTCCTTGTTGTTTTCAAAGAATCTTCTAAGGACCAATTCTTCTATCCAGAATCTTTTTTTCCTGACTTTCTTAATGTAGTAGTTTTAAGATGTTGGTAATAGGATACAATCTTGACTTGAGCCTTTTCTCTTCTTTCTTCTAGGAGGTCCAAACATAAAGTTAGTTGTTGGTCATTTTCTATTGTATTAGCAATATAAGTTTATAGTATTGGTTCTCTTATTTCACTTGGTATAATAGCTTCTATGATGGGCCAAAGAGAATGGGGTTTCTCTTATGGGTTGCCTCTTGGTGGTTCTATAAGCCCAGAGTACTATTAGTAGTTTTTTGACCCATTTGCCTTTTGCTTTATCCAAGCGCTCCTTAAGGTTATCCAATATTGTCTTATTGGATGCCTTTACTTGGCTGTTAACTTGAGGATATCTCGGGGTGGAATAATGATTGTTGATGTTATATTATTTGCAAAAAATTTTGAATTGTCTGTCGTCAAAATGTTGGCCATTATTAGCAACTAAGGCTTTGGGGATCCCGAACCTATATATGATGCACTTCTAAACAAAGCTTTTGAGTTCTGCCTCCCATATCCTAGCATAAGCTTCTACTTTTATCTATTTAGTAAAGTAGACGATCAGCACTAAGATGTATTGCTTTTGTCCTAGGGCCTTTGGTAATGGTCCAACGATGTCTGGTCCTTATTGCATGAAAGTCCATAGATTGGTGAGGGGCTTGAGTTCCTGAGCAGGTTGATGGGTCATTGGTGCATATCTTTGACACTTGTCACATTTTGTGTCAAATTTTTGTGTGTCCTTTTACATGTAGAGCCAGTAGTAGCCTTGAGTTATTTCTTTGTGAGCTAAGGACCTCCCTCCAATATGATTGCCACATACTCCTTCATGAATCTCTTTGAGGACATACTGGACTTGCTTAGGCCCTAAGCATTTCAAGTAGGACCCTGTATAGGATTTTTTGAAGAGTTGATTGTTAATGAGGACATACCTAGCTGCCTTTTGATGTAACTTCCTTAATTCTTTTTCTTCTTTGGGTTGGATTCCATATTATAGATACTACAAGATGGGATCCATCCAAGTGATTTTGGACTCAACTTGTTTGATGTGATCTACCTCTTTTCATTGTGAGATGCTTGGTTTTAACAAATGCATGATTGGGATATCATGCTCCCTCTTGGCTTCTAGTATTGAGGCTAAACTGTTGAGAGCATCAGCATGGTTGTTTTGCTCTTGTGGGGTTGTTGTAATTCTGCATGATGAAACATTTTAAGCTTAGTGAGGAGGCCATTCTTGGATCTTTAGCTTTATATTGTCCTTTAGTTTGCTTCACTACAAGTTGTGAGTTGCTATGGATGATCAAGTGTTTTACTCTAAGATGTTAAGCTAGTTGCAATCCTATGAGGATGACTTCGTATTCTGCTTCATTATTGAGGCCGGAAAGCCTAATGTTATGGCTTGCCACAAGGTATCTCTTTTTGGGGTTATGAGTACTACCCCTGCTCCTCCTTTTATATTGGAGGCTCCATCCATGAAAAGCTTCCAAGTTGGAAGTACTTTATCTTTTGAAGAGTAGTTAGCTTATTCTAGTGCAAATTCATCAAAAAAAAATTCTAGTGTAAATTCAACTAAGAAATATGTAGAGACTTGTCCTTTCCAAGCCGTCTAGGGTTGATATTGGATATCATATTCCCCAAGTTCTATAACCCATTTGGTAATTCTCCCAGAAAGCTTCATTTTTTAAAAGATTGTTCTAATTGGGAGGTTGTGATGACAACAATACTATGATCTTAGAAATATGGACACAGCTTTTGTGAAGCACTTACAATGACAAGTGCAACTTTGTCTAAGTGAGTATAGTGTGTCTCTACATCGAGGAGAGTCTTTGTTAACATGATCCTACTTCTCGGATTCTAGTGCTACTTCTTTAGGTTCCTTTGCTGTGGAGGTTTATGGATGACCCAAAGATTGATTGTATGCGTTTGAGAGCTCATGCTATAGTTGCTATTGATTTAGTAGAATAGATTGCTACTGCTAGGCCTTCATTGCAAGAGTGTAGCATTTCCTGGTTAGTTCCTGGTCTCTTTGGGCCTCTATTAGCCCTTCTGGTGTGGGGAATCATAGGCATTGGTGATAAGTAGAAGGGACTATCTTCATTTTATCAATCCAACCTCTTTATAAGATTGCATTGTATGGAGAAGGGGCATTAATCACCAAAAAGTCTGTCATTAGTGTAACTGGATAGAGAGACACATGTAACTTTATTTTTCCTAAAGTTGGTGTGAGATGACCATCAAATCCAACAAAGGGAGAAGAATAAGGTTCAATGTTAGACTTTTTCAAATTCATTTGATGGAAAGTTGAAGAGAAAAGAATTTTTGCCAAGCGGGCCGTATTGACCATGGTCCTTCCTTCTGAGTTGGAAATTTTTGGGGAGATAAATAAAGCATCATTATGTGGGCAATGCAAATTGTCCAAGTCTGGTCAGAGAAGGTGATCAACCCATGCAGTGACCTTGGAGATGATTTTGTCATCATTTTTCTTGCCTAGGTTATGGGGTAGACTAGGCGTACCTAAGATGCATTCCTAAGGTAGTTCCTTAAGGCTGCTTTAGTGGCTACTCCAATCTGAGGACCTCCATGGATAATATGAATGATTAGATCTGTTGCTTTTTGTGGTTGGGTGTTGGCCACCTGGCTAGAATGTGACCTTTCTTTTTGAGTGGGGTGTGTACCCTATTAGTGATTATCAACAATGTAGGCTTTGAGATACCCTCATTTAATAAGATCTTCTAGCTACAGGCGTAGGTTCTTATATTCTTTTATCTTATGTCCCTTGGCTTTGTGGTAAGCACAATTCCTAGATTGATTCATGGTTCTTGGATTACTCTTCATAGGTTTAGGCCATTTTAGGTATGACTCATTCTTGATGTGTTGTAGGATGGCTTGAATAGACATGTTGAGAGGTGTGAATTCTTGGGGTGACTTGTCGTTCTTCTTCCTTTTCTTGCTTGGGCTTTTTTAGGTTATAGAACTAAACCTAGACCAAAGATCATGTGGTGCCTCGATCATGACTTTCCTTAGTGCCGGAGCCTTATCTTCTAATTTAGCATATTTCTCAACTTGAGCTAGGAGGCTGGCCATATCTTCCGCAGGTATCTTTGTTAAAGACTGGTGTAGCTTGCTAGAATGGTATAAGCCTCTCTTGTTGGCTATAGAAACTATCTTTTCATCACATCCTTTGATGTGAAGCATCTCGACCTAGAACCCCTACATGTATTCTCTTAAGGATTCTTTGCTCTATTTCTTCATTTTGAAAATAGCATATACATCTTTCTTTTATGGGCGTTTGTGGATGAAATTCGTGATAAAGGAGATGCACAACTGGTAGTAGCTATTGATATATAGTTGAAGGGGGTAGTTTATGAAACCACCCTAAAGCCACACCTTGAAGGCTAGAAGGGAATACTTTGCACATCAAAGCATCATTATGGTGCTCCAACGTCATCATTTGTTGGTAATGGTTCAGGTGTGCTATTGGATCTATGGAACCATCATAAGTGATGAACTTAACCATGGTAAAATACTTGGTGATTCATGATATGCAAATCAAATGTGGATTTCTTAAGGTTTTTAACCACACTTTGAGTTATCTGCTAAGGAGTTTGGTTTCAGGGGGCATCAAATTGTAGGTTGAGCTCCTCCAGTTGTTTGTTCACCAAGGACTTGACATCTTATTTGGAAACTTTCATTTGGTTCATGGTATCCTCAATGGGGTGAGAGGATTCCTCCTCTTCATTATGGTGTTTTGTATTTTCTTTGTTGATATAAGAGAGAGGGGTTGCAAGGTGCTGGTTGAGCTCTCCATAATCTCTTAGTGGAGGGAAACATGCTCTTAGGATATTTTTTTCCTAAGTCGCTCTCTCCACTTCTTATAGGTACTCCTCCTATTGATCTTTAAATTGCTGCTATAATGCCTCTATTTATGCTATGATTACAACAACTTAGGGGAGGGGGAGAGAGAAAATGTTTATTTCTTGAAGTTTCTCTTATAGGATAGTGTTGGTGCCCGTTCGAGTGATTCTTCTCCTAGGGGCCATGGTGAACTTTGCTTAAGGAAGATTTCATTTCTATCATAGATGACACCAAACTGTAGGGGGTAAATTCCTCCACACTATCAAATTGAATGGATTCTTGGTTCCCTATACTTGGTTAGATCAAGAGTGGTTGACGACGGTCTTCTTGTTTAGTCTAGCTCCGGAGTGGAACCTGCTAAAGACTCCAACGATCAAGTTAGGAGGATTTTAATTTGGAGGAGTTAATAGGATTTTGAGAGCTTAGCCTGAGGATGAGTATCTTGCTTTTTTATAAACTCTAATGAAGAGATATCCTTTATCTTGTGGGATTGTGAATTTAACTATTTGAGTGAATCATGGGGAGTTAGGATCTTATCCTGTAGACTTGTTGCTTGATTCGTTCTTATCAAGTTGTTTTAGCAGAACTTCCAGATGAGTTTCTTGATTGAGTTTGGTTGAATTATGATCTTTAACTTAAAAGATAAGTCTGTTAAGTCATTGCATGAAGGATCATGTATCTTGACGTGTTGAATTATGCATCTACATGTATTTGATGCATTTCAATATATTTAAAATTGTCTTGGCCTTTGCATGGGGTTCAGACCAATGCCACTTGGGTCAGTTAAGCTAACCTAAACTGCTGTTTATCCCGACTTGATGTTGCCATGTGTCAGCCTATAGAGGGTGGGAGTTTTTTGCCCACTACAATGATGTTGTCAAACTACATGACCGATGAGTTCATGATGAAGAAGTGGAGTTAAAGTATGTTAAAGAACTCACTACCAAGTCTGACATGTTCAGTCCTAAGTATCACAATTTTCATAAGAAGCTAAGTCTTTCCTTAGAAAAGTATTACGCATTATGACATATTTTTTATATGAAGATTAAGAGTCGCAACCTCTGTTTAGCAAGAGGCATCTAGCGGGTCCAGCTACCTAACCACCAAGGGAAAGAAATTTCTATGGTGGTAGCATATTATTAAGTTTCAAAAAAAGGATAGGAATTCTACAGATGATGAACTCATGACAAGAAAAGAAAATCCATGACATGTTACCTTTGACTAAAATACTTTCAAGACTAACACAAAGACCTTTTAGATGTGTATCCCTTTTTCGTTTTAATACATCAAACCCAAGTAATTTCTTTGGCTACATAAGAAGAATTGAATAAGATCACTAAGGTGACAAGATTTGAGACTATGAGTGGTGGTAAACTATGAAGACATACCATAAATAGATGCACTATAAAAAAAAAAATAAAGTTGCATTTCTTGTCCATCCATTAATAAAAATTTATATTACAGGGCTTGCATAATCAACATTGCGAATTATGTAGCGTAAAAACCAATAGTTGAGATATATACGAAAAACAATTATTTCTTTAATTTTATTTTGTTTGTCTTACTCCACACACACATTATAGGTTTTACATAAATTTATTTCTCTAATTGATCAGCATTTAGTCTTATACATATAAAACTTGTATGGAGTAAAAAATACCCTAAAACTTATAAAAGACTCTCTAAAAAATTACTTCATCTTCTTTATTGAATTTAAAAAATGGAGTCACCTTTCAAATATTTTTTAATTCAAAGTTGAAGAAATAAACTCATACCAAAGCAAAGCTCCTACTAAGGCATAAAATTATCAAAACATAAATTTTTATTTATTATTTGATACCACTATAATAAAATATTTGTGTAGAAAAACATATGATTCAATGTTTTAGAAGTTCACCTTAATATATACTTCATATCATATTCTTAAATTAATCAATACTTCCCTTAGAGATAACATATTTTAGTGTTAGAAGACTTATGATATTTATCATTATAAAAAAATTATCTAATATTTATTTTAGATTTAATGGTTAATTAAAAAAACTGTGAATCCTAATGTGAATTTTTATAAGAATTTTTTAGAATAAATTAGTAATATCAATGAAGCCTATACAAGGCTTGGATTGTAGGAATAAAGTGATGATTAGTTTCATAAGAGCAAAAAGAAAAAAGAAAAATGATAAAATGTTGTCTTAGCACATGTCAATCATATGAGGTTACTATAGTTATCTATATTACCATTAAATCAATAACATTCACTTAAAAAAAAGTTAATGAGTATTGAAGTTATAGATTAGGTAATTAAGATGTTAGTATATGAAATTATGTTAGCTGCCGGAGTCACTAGCCAACAATTACCCTTAGGGACTCGCTGACACATGTGGGGGGGGGGACCCTCAAATTCATACATGGCATTGGTGCTTCACAGTTCGTCTTGCTGGTGTGCCATGTGTGCAATACTAAGCCCCTTAGGCTCACCCGCAACACGTTATAGACACGGGGCCCTACGCTATCAAAAGGGTAAAAGAGTTGAGTCTCCCTTTCTGGATACCAATTGGTTTTCAGCTAAGATGGCTCAGCTTTGGTCTTTACAATTGGTATTAGAGTGAGGTTGTAGGTTCGAGTCCCCTGAGTGTCGCTGGGGTGGATTGTTGGCTACTGGAGTCACCAACCAACAATCACCCTTAAGGACTCGTTGACATGTGTGTGTGGGGGGGGGCTCAACCTCATACGTGGCATCGGTGCTTGACAGTCCATCCTGTTAATGTGCCACGTGTACATTGAGAAGTCCCTCAGGCTCACCCGCAACACGTTATAGGTGCAGGGCTCTACGCTGCCAAAGGGGTATAAGAATTGAGTCTCCCTTTTTGGACACCAATTGGTTTTCAGCTAAGATGGCTCAACTCTAGTCCTTACAAATTAGTATCGCCATCTTTTAAGTTTAACTAATTAAAAGCTTTGGAAATACCAGCTTTCTATTTATATTAGGTACCTTAAGATTATTCACAACCATCAAGATATTTTAAGCAAGACTATTATACTTTTGTTGTACAAAATCCTTAGATTTGGAATTCATTTGTAACAAAATAGAAGAAAGAAAATAGTGGAAACAACAATCATATTTTTGACATAAGAAAAATCACAAATAAATACTCAATTTGTGATGTTCCCAAAAACTTATTCACAAAAAAATAAGCTTAATCACAACTAAACAATATCATCCATGACTAACATATTACAAAAATACCCCTTCCCACAAATGAAATGTGTGGTTCACGATTGAAGTGGTTCAGTCGTGGATGGGTCAGTCACAACTGATAAACCCAAAAACCAAAATTTACTATATTTTTTGTATATTGACACCTGGAAACCGCAACCAAGGTGTTTTAACACTTCTAAGACACCTAGAAGACTAGTAGAAAGGTCTAACTCATGCACTAGTCTCCTAATTCTTACAAATCTTTGAAATAGTATATTCCTACTCCAAATAGGATACAACTATAGTAAGTCTCCAATATTTCATCAAATCTTGCAATTAAGAGATCCGATAAGAGCAATAGAGCAATCCTTTAAAAACAAAGAGTTCAATCTTAACCTTAGATTTTGCATCAAATTGGGATGAAGGGAACACAACAACCACATCAACAAATCAGAAAACTCCTCACATCTAGGCATCAAATAGGAAAGCAACTTGGAGTCCAAAAATGAGTGTACATCCAAATCATTAGCCACTCTACAAATCCACTTCACACATTGGGGTACTCTCCATTCATACTTTTCATACTTTCATCCATATGTTCAAGCTCTCAAGCCAAGTTTTCAGCAACCATCTTCCCCAAGCCTCAAGCTTCATGTCCAAGGGGCATCCTCTCTTCCAACAAGACATGTCCATTAAACTTCTGCACTATTCAAAGAAGACAACAAAGGAACACAAGAACTAGGGCTAATAGACATGGCTAGGTAAGTTGTGTTGTGATAGCTTAGATGTCAAGAGTCATGGAATGTAATGGCTGCTATTCTAGCCACATAAAATTCATATATTAGCGAAAAAATAATTTATTTCCTCTCTTTCTCTTTTTTTTTTTCTTATATTTTTATGCATGATTGCTTGAAATACAATTTGAGAAACAAAGGTTAATCAAAGGTTTATTGCCATAACCAGAGGTGAGGAATAGAGCACCACTAAGACACTCAGGCCCCTTCACTAGCAGCATCTTACACATGTCAGGGTGGAATTAAAAAACTCCATGATGTTGGCTAGATTTAAACCCCTTTGATCCTTAGAGGAAGAGGGAGATGACCTATTGGATGTTGATTAGAAGTGCTAAAAAATATTCTACAAATGAAATGTATAAAACAACACCAATGAACATTTCAGTCGCAAGGAACCCTTCAATCGCAATGGCATATTAGTCGTGGGACATGCCGTAGTAATGATTGATGTTTTAGTTTTCAGAACAGAGTTAGTTATGAGACAAGAACTTTAGTCACAAACAGGCCCCTGACCAACAAAAGAAAGAAGAATGTTTCCCATAAAAGAAGAACCAAGCTCTGAAGAGCTGCATATGCTCAACAAAAGAGTGGGGGCATCCGTCAAAATGTTAGGCCATCTTGGGTCCACCCTCAAAGGTAGGACCCATCTCTTCCTTCTCACATTCTTACACAAATGGACAAATAGGCTATACACAATACATGGGAAAAGGAAGGCTCTTCATGTCAGGCTAGTTAGCTTGTGTCGTAGTGATGTCTAAAGGTGTCAAGCCTAGAGACAAGAAAGGAGGACTCTATAAAGAAATTGTCATACCCCAAATGGGGTATGTGGGGGTATGGAGCAATCTTCAATTTCGTAATGATGACCAAAGGTGCCAAGCTCAACCTCCAATTTCATTGTTTTAGCTACTTTGGCAGATGGAGCTATCTGGCCATTTTTAAAATGGGTGACACAACATGGAGTTTCATACAACCGCAAGGACTGATTTCAAACTTTGATGATGCCATATTTTATAACCCAAGTTTTACATAGTCGTCTAATATGGGGAGGTTATGGCTTACGATGTTGGTGATCCTCATCCAAGTTTGGAAAGAATTGCATAACCACCTTTAGTTAAACATCTTTTAACTAAGAAGTACCTCATGGAATTGTTGGGGGACTTGTTGTAGGTCGAAAAGATATGTGACTTTTATGTATTTGGCACAACACATTTGGGAATGTGTTTCGGTTCAAACTCACAAGTGAGAGGAGACACTTAAGGAGGATGAGCATGATCGATAAGTCAAAAGAGTCTTATAAGGCCTCTCAATTTAATGTCTATAGGCTTGATTTGACTAGAGGAAAGTGGGTGGAGGTGAAAATCCTTGGAGACAATATGTTTTTCATAGGTGAAAATGCTTCATTGTCTTTGTCGGCTTTTGACTATCTTGGATGGAAACCCAATTGCATATACTTTATTCATGATTGAGAGTATTTCTACCTCCAAGAGGGGGGAATTCATGACTTTGGTGTATTCAACTTAGGGAATGGAAGTATGGAATCATTACACTATTCGAATTGTTTTCAGGTCATCATGTCGCCACCCATTTGGGTTCTACCCACATTTTGTTTTACTTTATTATTTGAACTATTAGTATATTTCGTTTTTGTGTTTTTTTTTTTATAAGTAATTATAGGTGAGAACAGGTTTTAAACCTAGGTTTGTGGTGCCACACCCACATAGCAACCATCGCTGCTATAGCAACCTAGGTATATGTCTCTCCATAAATTTTGATTCTTATGAAGAGACTCAAACTCCTCATTCATAGCAACCATCTATTTTGTAGACTCATTACTTGTGATAGCTTCACGGTATATGAAAGATTCATGACACTCAATAATTTCTACCATAGTTAATGCATAAGAACTATCTCTACATAACTACTATATTTGAAGTGGTATCATCTCTCTCCTTTGTCTCCCATTAATAATACTATATTGCTTCTCTTGTAGTGCATCTTCCTCCTCACTAGGATATTGCACCTATTTCTCAATAAGCTGAATGGAAGTGCCATCTTGCCCTTTCCTTGAAATATCATACTCTAGCTCCACCTACTTACTGATACCACAGTCCCTATTTTTATCAACATTCTCCTTTTTTAGGTTAAGCATAACAACCTTATCAAAAGTAACATCTCTGCTAATAAAAAACTTATGTGATTTAGGATCACTACACTACAGCACAACCTATATCCCTTCACCTCAAATGCATAAACCAAAAATATATACTTCTTAGTTCTAGGTTAGGTTCTAGGTTATCTTCATTTACATGAGCAAAAGTAGGACAACTAAAATCCCTCAAGCTAGAAGAGTACGTAGGAGTACTATACCATACATCCTCAGAAGTCTTACATTCAATGGTAGTCGATGGAGATTGATTTACCAAGTAACAAGTTATAGAAACTTCTTCAACCTAGAATTCTTTTCCCAAACCCGCATTGGAGAGCATGTAATTAACTCTCTTTATAAGATTCTTGTTCATGAGTTGTGCCACACCATACTGTTGGGGAATTTTCTATCTATATGATGCCTCATAATCCCCTTATTCTCGTAGAACCCATCAAATCCACCTAAACAAAACTCCAAACCATTATTAGTTTTCAGTTTCTTAATCTTCTTTCTTATCTACTTATTAATCATTGTCTTCTACTACTTAAAATTGAGAAGCACTATATCAAGACTTTTCTTACGTAGTCATAAATGAAAGTTAAAATATAATAAAAAAACTCCCCTTTGAAGTAACACGAGATAGGCTGCAGAGGTTAGAGTGAATATAATCTACTATACCCTTGATCTTAAGAATAATTAAACTGAACTTAACCCTGCATTGCTTCCCAAACACACAATGCTCACAAAAGTCCAATTTCTCTATTTTTTAACCATAAAATAAGTCTTGCTTGCTCAAAACTATCATCCCCCTCTCATTCATATGCCTTAATCGTATATGTCATAAGTGGGTAGTATTAGCATCTGAATCTATCAATGATAAAACTGCTATTGCACTTGAAACTATGCTTCCCTGAAATACATAAAGATTACCATTATTTTATCCTCTCACCACCACCAAAAGGCATTCTAACACCCCATAACTCCACCTTTAACAGTATATCTACACCCATTAGAGTTAAGAGAAGCTAAAAAACAAGAATTTTTTTATAGTTTTGGTATGTGTTGAACACTAGACAAGTTCTTGACAATTCCATCATGTATCTCGATTCGAACTGATCCAATTCCTACAATTTTACAAGGTATATTGCTTTCCATAAAAACTATACCTTCGTTCAGCACCTTATAGGTTGTAAACTAATCTCAATTAACCAATCCCAATTCAGGCACATGTGGTAGGAGCAACCCAAATCAATAATCTACTAATCATCTATACATACATTTCAATGAGTTCTTGAAAGGACATTTTTAGAACCATTAGAATTTTCTTCTGTAATGCCAACAACTTCCTTATTCTCATTTTCTTTGAGCTTGGATAGTTTCACTTGAAGTGCCCTAGCTTATTATAGTAAATGGAATTTACCCTTTTTTATTTAGACTTCAATCTAGATTGACTTTTATCAATACTTGAACCCTTTTTCACGATCCTTTCTCTTGCAAACCGATCTTTAATCTGGCCCTCACTCATTTCCCTAGAAATCTTTTTCCTCAACTCCCTACAGTGTAAGGATTCCTTAACATCCTCCATAAATATGGTCATAGAGTAAGGTAATAACGAAGTGTTCATATGATGGAGATAAAGAGCATAACACAATAATAGCTTGTTCTTCATCATCAACTTTGACATTAATATTCTTTAAATCTATAATGATTTTATAGAATTCATCAATGAGGGTTTTAAAAGACATACATTCCCTCATCCTTATAGTGTAGAGGCATTATTTTAGATACAACCTGTTATTGAGAGACTTGATCATGTACAGACTCTCTAGCTTGAGTCACAACCCAACCGCAGTAACTTCATTTGCAACCTCTCGTAGTGCTTCATCGGCCAAGCACAACTGAATCATGGTGAGTCCTTGATGTCAATTTCCTCTCTTTCATCTTACTTCATTGTTATAGGAAGCTTCTCCTTCCCTACCAATGCTTTGTATAGTCCTTGCTGAATTAACAGAGCACGTATCTTCACACACTATAGATTGAAGCTATTCTGCCCATCAAACTTCTCTGTTACATACTTTGTTGCTATGGCGAAGAAAACCCTATCAAACAACCTAGATCTTAATCTAGTTTGTTGTGCAGAATCCCTAGATTTAGAGTTCTTTTGCAACAAAAGAAAAGAAAGAAAATAGTGAAAAAAACAATCACATAAAAAACATGGACGATCTACATGGTTTTGCCTGAAGCCTATGTCCACATGAGAAAATGGCAAGAGTTTCTCTATGAACAAAGAACAAGAGATTACAAGAAGTGTGGCAGCACAATTCCCAATAAAACCCCATATATAACCCATGAAAAATATTTCTCCTCTATAAACAGGTCATTTGGATTTTTCTCCGGATCATACACCTCGGTTGCATCTTGGGTTGAATTCAGGACACTTTCCCAACAACTTTCAATAGATTTAATATATAGACCATTATTAAATGGGAATATATGGTATCCCAAGGAGCATCAAGGTTGATGCATCTTGTGGATGTTATGTATATTGTCATTAATTTTTTTTAGGATTGGTAATGTATACTCCTTGTTGTTTGATATTTTCAATTTTTGAGATAATAAATGATTTATTAAAAACCGGTGCTAAAGTCTCATTATTGATATTGTTGTTGTTGTGATAGTGTATATTTCTAACTAGAGGTTACTACTCTTAAATGTTGGCCAAATCATAGGATAATCCTTTTATGTTAATCCACTAAACTAAATATTTACATAATCTTACTACAATTTCGTTTATCCAATTATTTGAATTTTCAAAATTTTATTTCATATGTGTGATAGCTAGACGTCATGGAGATCATTCAACCATTGTGGGGAATAGGGAAATGTTTATGGCGTCCACTCAAATGTCGAATCAACTACATCAGAAAGTTTCAAAAAAATTTTGAAAAGCTCAATCAAGATGCACAATATCTTTTTGCCAAGAAGGCAGATGTAGATATAGAGATTGAAAGTGACAAGGATTTAAAAGTGCCAACTAATGAATGCAAAACTTGGCTCAAGGATGTGGGTGAAATTGAAAATGAAGTGAATGCAATAGGAATAGAGTTCAAAGAAAACAAGAAATGCCTTGGTGAATGGTGCCCCAACTATTGGTGGCGTATGAAGCTGGGAAAACGTATAAAGACCATGAGTGAAAAAATCACTAGGCTTAATGAGAAAACAAAGTTTGAGAGAGGCATGGTCGTTCTTGCACCTCCAAGAATAGTTGATCCAACACCTACACAAATGATTGAGATCGAAACATCAACTGACCGCACCGTACAAAAGATATTAAGATATTTCAGAGATGAAAAAATTGGAAAAATTGGCGTATGGGGGATGGGTGGTGTTGGAAAGACAACAATTCTTAAAAGTTTGAACAACTCACCAGATATATTCCAAATGTTCCAAATTGTCATTTGGGTCACTGTCTCGAAAGAATGGTGTGTGAGAAAGGTGCAAAAGGATATTACAGACCGATTGTCACTAAAATTGGGTGAAAATGAAACTGTTGATGGAATTTCAAGGAAATTGTTTCAAAAGTTGGGGGCAATGAAGTACTTGTTAATTTTAGATGATCTGTGGGATAGATTAGACTTGGAGGTTGTAGGAGTTCCTCACCCAACAAAAGAAAATGGTTGCAAGATAATATTAGCAACCCGATTCCTAGATGTTTGTCGGCGTATGGAAACTGAAATGGATATCAAGGTTGAAGTATTGCCCGAGAAAGAGGCATGGGATTTGTTTCACAAGAAAGTTGGTGATGTGGTGGATTCTTCAACTATTAAACCATTGGCTATAGAAGTTGTTAATGAATGCGGTGGTTTACCACTTTTACTTGTTGTGATCGGACGGTCCCTAAGAAATGTGAATGATGTTCATGTGTGGAGTAATGCCATAACGGAGTTAAGGAGATCTACATTTCAGATTGATGATGACATGGAAAAGTTAGTGTTCAAGCAATTGAAATTTAGTTACGATCGTTTAATGGATGACAATTTAAAAAATTGCTTTTTGTACTGTGCATTATACCCGGAGGACTACAAAATTCCCATTCGTGAATTGATTGAGCATTGGTGGGTAGAAGGGTTCATTGATGGCAAGCTAAATATTAGTGAGGCATATGATAAAGGACATGCTCTATTGAGTGGGCTTACGAATGCTTCTTTATTGGAAAGAATTGAGGATTATCGTCATCGATTAGTAAATGTCAAAATGCACGATGTGATTAGAGATCTGGCATTAAGAATCACATCTTGCCAAGGAGAAGGTATCTGCAGATTCATGGTGAAAGCAGGTTTCCGAAGAAGGGCTCATCCAAATGAGGAGGAATGGGAACAAGCTGAGAGGATGTCATTGATGCATTGTGACTAGAATTTTCTACCTGAGAGGCCCAAATGTGCCTTTCTCACTACATTATTGTTGCAATATAGTAGCAATTTAAGGGAAATCTCAAATTCATTCTTTGAGCACATGCCCAACCTTCGTGTCCTAAACCTCTTAGGTACTGGCATCAAAGAGTTACCGTGGTCTCTTCTCAACCTAGCAAATCTTCGAGGATTGTATCTCCTTTCAAGTGACAGATGGCATACTGGAACCTGGTTGGATACATTACCATCCGGGATAGGAAACCTCACTAGACTTGAAGTGCTTCATGTTGGACCATGGATTAAGTACTTGCCAACTGAGGTTGGGCAGCTAACCCGTCTTAAGAGTTTGCGAGTGGTGTTTAATAACGAAGTTTCTTCAACTCCTCCTAGTCATATAATTCCTCAAGGCTTATTATCAAGACTCACTTTATTGGAAGACCTGCAAATGCTTATGAACGAGGAAACATTGAAATTATGGGTCACCACTTATACAGAAGCTGTGGTGGAGGAGTTAGTCAGCTTAAAGCAACTCGTTTCTCTTGCATTTCACTTCCCAAAAGTGGAGTATTTGGAGAGTTTTCTCCAAAGAAGCAGTAATTGGAATGAACGATGCTTCAACACATTTGGATTTTTTGTGCGTTGTAAATATGATTATGTCCGTGGAGACCGATATCTGGGATTAGGATTTTCTGAACATGATTCCATATTCAGTCCCGTCATTAGGAAGGCACTCACCCGAGCCTCTGGTTTCATTTTATATAATAATGGGAGCTGTAAAAAATTGTCAGATTTGTGTAACATGGAAATGATGAATGGGTTAGAATGTTGTCACGTTAGTAGGTGTGATGCAATTGAAACCCTGATTGATGGAAATGGTTTACCAAACTTGGAAAGGTTGAAGATTGAGTTCTTGCCTGAATTGAGAAGCATTTGGGAGGGGCTAGTTCTACCTCAAAGCGTTACATACTTAAAATATTTGAGGATAGTGAATTGCCGAAAGTTGAGTAAAATTTTCTCGCCAGGCATGATTCTGTATCTCTCCAACCTTGAAGTTCTTGAAGTGAGAAATTGTGGGGAACTTGAAGAGATTGTGAATGAAGAAGACATGGCAATGGTTGTCAACAATGAAGAAGACGTGGTAGTGGTACTCTTCTCAAGATTGAAGAACCTGATTCTGATTGATTTACCAAAACTAGTTAGAATTTGCAAACGGGTTCCCAATCCCATAGGTTGGCCATCTTTGTTTCAAATTAACATTTGTGTTTGTCCAAATCTAAAGAATTTTCCTCTGAACAGCAGCCGAGCTCCTGCCTTAACCAGTGCATCTGCTGAAGCTGTTAAATTGGAATATGAAGATGAAGCCACCAAACAAGAAGTCTGCCGTCTCCCATAATGTTATTAGAAGAATTTGTATTATATTCCCCATCATTTTGTATGACTTTCACGTTCACTGAGATTACTATTTCGAGATGTAACAATCACTGTACCTAAAATTCATCGAGAAAATCTCATAGCAAATAGTTATTTTTGCATACTAGAACCCGACATGTATTTTTCATACTGTAACTTTTTTTTTTTTTTTTAAATAAAATTCCAAGATTATTCATTTCTCTGTTAATTTTTTTATGGTAGGATCTTTTACTGTTAATTGTCAACTGTTTTCAAATAAAATAATTCCAAGATGAAGTTTATGATTTCTATTTTCTTTTGCAGAACTAATGAAACCAAATATTTTAAAATTTTCAGCAAGACCCCTCAAAAATTAAAAAAAAAAAAAAAAATGCCAAAGATAGTTCCCTAAAAAATTTGAAAATTTTCTATAAAAACAGCTTAGGCTGGAAAACCCCAACCAGACTCTAGGTAGGTTGGGTTGGGTCTCAGACTGTCAACACAACAGTCCCAACTCCCAACTCCCAACTCCCAACAATATATATTGTACATACAAGTGATGCATACAGTTATCTAACACTACCTCACTTATACAGACCCCACAGTCTATTATATGAGATTTGAATTGGGTTCGGGTTGGACACCATGGGTCCTGTTAGGGCTAAATCATTTAGTTCTCAGGTTGGGCTTAGGTTGAGCCCTGAACCTGACCAAACCTCCCCAAGCTGCAAGTGTTAGTAACTGTGACGGTAACCCACATATCTAACTTCGTCCTTCTGTTTTACCAAAATAAAAATTAAAAAGAGAGGAAGAAAACCTCAATCTCTCTATATTCTAATTTAGATTACATAAAAAGCTAATGTACCGTTTTCTTTCCATGTACTTGGAAGGAAAGGCTTCTTGTAGAGACAGAGATGACTGGTAAGGCTGGAAATTGGCCTGGAATGGCCCAAAGCTTGAACTGTTCAGCCTAAAATTTGGGTGGGATGAACTATGCTATTACCTGTTTGAGTCGAATTCAGGCTTAGATTTCAAACAGGAAGTAATCTACCGGCCAGAGTTTGGTTTCATTTCAGCCCCTCCCAAACTTTAGGTATGAAATCGGTTAAAACTTTATCTGCTTGGCTTAAAATTGGTTCAAACTCAGCTAAACTCGTCTAAAATCAGCCCATGGGCTTTTATGTTCAGACTAGCCCAAACTCAGCCAGATCTCAGTCAACGGGCTTTTAAGTTTGGACCAGCCTGACTTCAGCTTGAAACCTACTTTTTGGAATTGGGCTGAGTTCAGACTGAGCTACTAGGGGTGATTTTTGCTTGGGCCAGTTTGGACTGACCTCAACCCACCCTGATTGACATGTATTTGTGAATTTGATATCTCTTTTGAACACCTGCTTTTCCAATAGAACACTTTTTTGAACGTTTTTAACCTTGAACACAACACCTGCTAACTTATAATTCACCGTACGTAGACACCAGACACACACGTCATCACAGAACATTTTCCTCCCGATTTTATATTTGATTTACACCCGATTTATCTATGTTATACATCATTTCGTGATTAGTTGTTATCTAAGAAATAAAAATATCATTTAAAACAACGGTTTAATCTTTTTTGAAGCATCTAGACTTTTTACACTCATTCACTATCTGTAACCCAAAAAAGTTGTCTCTCGACGAATCTCAAGATTTCTCATGTATATGACATCTTACCAAAAAATTATCATGTATATTTGGGGAAAAAAGTTAGGTGAAAAAGAATTTCGTGAGAACTGTGCAACTAGCACCAGGGTGCGGACACATCAATGCCGAAAAGTAATTAGTTTACACTTTTTGGGACTGATGTGTCAGCCCCTCTGGTGCAATTTGCACAGTTCTCACGAAATTCATTAGCACATAATCTGAATCCATATATTTGACATGACATGCCATGCAGGGGCGGAGCCACATAGGGGCAAGGGGGGGCAACCCCCCCTCAATTTCTGAGTACTCTTGTAATATTAATG
>JAOXJP010249787.1:0-22127 GCA_025762735.1 Platanus orientalis
TATATATATATATATATAATCCTTCGATTTACTCTTAGTGTTTTTAAATTTCTATTTTGTAAAGAAAAATACTAATTTTTACATTCTATCGTTAATGATTCTCAAGAGTACTGTTCTAGATAGATTTGATATGTTTTGAAAACTTGTTTAATAGATTGTGCCTAGTTGGATCAAGCATGTTCTTATATGTTATTTTAGCTTTATGTAAAAAATTGTTATATGTTGCTTCTATGAATTATATGATTTTTTTGATTGAAATTGCAAGAGAATGATATGTACTATTAGAAAACCATCTTGCCCATCAAGGGGAATTATTGATGAACCCTTCTCATCTGGGTATAATCGGTGCAAACTATTATGGATCCTTACTGCTTGCCATATAAGAGGTAGTAATAACCCTTCTCAATTGGTTTTAAATGCTGCGAACTGGACCTTCTCAATTAGGTTTAAATGTTACAAATTAGACCCTTCTCACTATAGTTTAAATGGTGTAAACCGCTATATGTTATGGCTTTAGAGCAGATATATGTTCTATTCTGTTTTGGCTATGAAATGAAATATGATATGATCCATTCTGTTCTGTAAATGTAAAAGTATGTGTTATTTCATTAATTTCTGTTCTATAAATAAAACTGTAGTTTTTATTAAATGTTTAGTTATGTATAAGATTGATTTATGAACTATTATAAATATTGAATTGTAAATAGAAAAGTATCTATTTAGTTTCTGAAATCGTGCTAAGACTTTATTCACTGTTTCTATAGTTTACTGTTTTCTTGCTAAGTTTGTCAAACTTACCCCAATTTGATATCACAAATGATGAGGTGATTGCAGAGTTGCGGTTCTAGATAGAGACAATTAGAAACCAAACACTTTTTTATTTCAGTTATTTGGATTAGAGACTTTATTTCAATTTATTTCAATTATTTTAATTTGAATTTTGAGAAATGTAATAAGTTAGGGATTTTGAGTATTTGATTTCAGTTGATGGATGGGATTATGTTAGACAATTTATTTATTTGAATGGGAATGTAAGGCATTGTTTATGGATTATTCACAAGATTATGGCTCATGAGTTATGGGATTTTATACATGTCAGACTTATGAGAATGTGATTAATATGTGTTCATTGAAAAGTGATTGAAGTATTATTCCACTGCGTCTGAAGGTAAAGAAAACAAAAAATTTATATAGGTTAAGAATGAATGAATGAATGAAAAGTGAAGTGAAGTGTTAATGGCACATGCCAAAATTTATGGCCCTACTATGGGTTTCGGGGTGCGATAACTTATCATTTTCTTAAGGCTATATCTTCTTTTCATACATATCTTTTAGACTTTGACTTTTTTTAAGAGTTAGTGATTTCACTCATTCTTAACATTTTCATTTCTTATTCATATTAAGGACTACAATTTTTATTAG
Source organism: Platanus orientalis (assembly GCA_025762735.1). NCBI lineage: Eukaryota > Viridiplantae > Streptophyta > Magnoliopsida > Proteales > Platanaceae > Platanus > Platanus orientalis. The sequence goes on from JAOXJP010249787.1 coordinate 1,423, forward strand.
TAACTTATATACTTTCGTTTCTTTCCATGAAACTTCCTTTTCTTATATAAATTATGGATCTCTTTTTACTTGTGAAACTTTGATGTTTCTATTTCTACAACTTAATACTTTTCATTATTTACATGACTTATAATTTTACTTTACTTTCAAAGCTTATATGCTTCCCATTATTTCTTTAATAGTCTTACTTCCTTATTGACTTCTCTTTTATTTTTATCATAGTTTCTTTTTTTTCCCCAATTATGAGACATTTTTACTTCACTTATATTTTGGTACATTGCATTATTCCCTAATGGCAAGGGTCATCAGCATATTGAATTATAACCCCAATAGCAAGAACCATGACTTACACTTTCTTACACTTATATTTTTGCTTCACTTGTTTACATTTTCTTTCACTTACACTGGGTTTACTTGTTTACACTTTGACATATTATATTATTCCCTAATGACAAGGGCTATTACTTACACTTTCTTACACTTATTTACATTTTTGCTTCACTTACTTACTTTTAAACTTATTATATTACCCTTAACCATGAGGGTCATCATCATACCATTGTTTAGTCCCCAATGAAAGGACCATCATACCATTGCATTATTACCCTAAATGGGAGAACCATCATACCATTTCATTACTATCCCAATGGGAGGGCCATCATACCATTGTATTATTACCTCAATAGGTAGGCCATCATACCATTGCATTATCACCATAATGGGAGAACCATCATACCATTACATTATGACCCTCAATGGGAGAGCCATTATACTTGTTATCCCTTACATCTTAATTACTTTTAATTCTCACTTAACACTAGTCATCATTTAGCTCCTAATAGTGGGACATTTATAATTTAGAGACTTATCTTTACTTTCTTTACTCATCTTATTTCATTCTTCTTATCCTTTATTCGTTTTATATATTATCCATTTTTAATCATCTTATCTTGGCTTACCATTACTTAGCATATTATTCACTCATAATGTAAGAGGAAACTATGTTGACATGATATAAATATACTAGCATGATCAAGAACATATGTAATATAACTAAATCATTCTTATCAATGGGAAAAATCACATAACCCTACATATATCTTCAAACATCATAAAACCTATATACAAGATACGAATAATGGTCTAGATTATAATTCAATCATATATGTCATCCAATCATTCACTATTTTTAAACATATCTTATTTGGATCATTCCATAAAGTTTCCTAAGCCATTTATACACATTAATATGCTAGTATCATTATATAGAGATCAATATGCTTTGTAGTTATCTTCTAACATCATCTTTAACCAACATATTTAAGAGATGCTCATCACTAACTTAAATAATCATACTAATGAAAAATCAAGTAAATCATCAATTAATATCATTCATGAAAATTATAGAGTTATAAAATCCTAGCTTACAAGCATTTATAAAGCATGAGAATCATCATTTCAAGAAAATACATATAGATAACATGCAAATCTACCTTTTCTCAATAGGGATTTCTAAGATCCTAGCTAAAATTGACAAGATCTCATCATACATCACCACAAGATGTAAGGTTTCTAAGAATCCTAGTAAAAGGCTTCAGAAACATATGAGAAAACATTCATAGACTCGAGATTTTATCATTACAAGATTTCTAAGATCCTAAAACAAACAAAAATAAAACAAACTTTATATAACTATTTATCCAAGCTTCTAATCCTTGGTTTGAAGGGAATTATCCTCCAAAACTTTGTACACACAACTTAGAATCGTTCATTGTTTGTTTTGTTAAAAAATAGACTTGAAGAGATTTCTAATGATACATGACTTGAACTCTAATTCTTTTGTGATTGGTATAAATGTGCCTTTAAAGTTACCTTAAATCTGTGGGTCTGTTAGTACAGACACCTTGTGGGAGAATTGCCATAATTTCTTCTAGAAAACTCTGTTTCGTAAGTGTTAGAAAGGAGACTCCTAGAAATTTTTAATGATATATGGCTTGCACCCTAATTCACTCAGGATTGAAGTTACCCCAACACACTTGGAGTAACTTTCAAACTTGACAAGTTTGTGGTCCAACTTGGGTTCTACATTTCTAACTTAGTCTAAAGGGTCCCTAAACCATTATATGGTCTGTTTAAACAAGTGAAATGTTATTTTTATCTTTGTAGGAGTAAAATTATAGTTTTACCCTTTAAGTGCAACACAGGGTGTTACAGTACTACATACGATATACTACATATGATATGCAATATACTAACCCATAAAGGTCACTGTTAAATACTAAAACCATATGTAAATGAACCGATGTTGGGTCTTCGACAAAAAATTGTAAATATAAATGAACCATGAAGGGTCTCCCACAAATCGAAACATGTAACCTAGGTAAGGTCTCCGTCAAAATATATCATGTAACCTGTGAGCATTGGTTTTTGCACGATAGGTGGATCTCTTTGTAAAGTGGTCCACTAATCATGGGCCTACTTGGAGTCACCACTAGCTTTTTTAAAGATGTAACTGGACATCTATGTTTGAAAACAAATCATTTTTATTTTAAAATTCATTTTGAAAATATCGAACTCCTAATAAACTAGTTAACTCAGAGTTCTACGTTAGTGGTTCGGTTATGGACCGGGGAAGGGGTTATGCACCCCGGTCCATCCATTTATGCAGTTACTAAAACTGGTTTAGAGTTTGGGTCTATATCTATGCATTGTGTGTGGTAGAATGTGTTTTATTTTTAGATACGAGTGTCATGCTTGTATGTCATGGATTAACATACTGACTGGTGTAGGTGTGTGACTTTGTACATGTAAAACAACCTGATTAAACAATTATACATTAAACTGACCATCTACATAACATGTACTAAAATGACCAAAATAAATAAATAAAGATGTAAGGAGCGTACCTTGAAATGACTCTCTCATTACCAATAAGATATACGAAGTTAGCCCAATCAAATAACTTTTACATAAATGTGTCCAAAGCATCATTACATATAATACTTCTTAGGACTCAGAAAGCGTATCATCAATCCCAAACAACACACTTTACAAAGATGGTTATTAAAAGTAAACTTATCCTTCAGATGGGTTGGATTCGAATTGGGCCTCATACAATGTGCCCTTGGTTAAGACATTGGGATTTCAAAGAGTACTAGGACAATTTCAATTACAACCTTGTTAAATTCAGTGCAATATTTTTACCACTCAGCATATAATGCTCCAAATCATAACTTGAATTGTCCTAAATCCACTCAGCATATAATGATCCAAATTCAGTGCAATATTTTTACCATTCAGATTTGCTTAGACCACAGTCCAACAGAATCATTTTGAATGACATATTTACATATGTTACCTCCTTAACATAAGTTTTATCACGGTAAAAACTAATGATCTATACCATCAAATATTGCATCAAAATGTCTGCATTCAGCTTAAAACTATTGAGGTCATACAACTTTGTTACTTAAACAGCCACCTCGTTCTGCCCTTATAATTACATAGATGAAAACACAGCATCAGAGGTCTTTTCGAATTATAGCATTTCTTAGAAACAAATTTCTGAGAGGGGACGAAAGATCAAGCCAAGCTCTTTTTTTTTTTTTTTGTTTTTATTTTATTTTATTTATTTAATGGGTTGACTGCCTCTCAAATTCACCAAGTGTTACCATAGAGGACTGCTAGATATAATTTTCGCAGTGGTGGACATGAACATGCCGTTTCACTACGAAGGCATGTATGATCAAAGCCTCTAAGTATTCCTAAACACTACACTACTAATATATTGAAAACTAAAACTAAGGACGGTGGCATACTCTAAGAGTAGGACTTCATCATCCATACAACATGCTGCATGTCACCCTTGTCTTATATAGATCACGTCCCTTTAAAAATGAGACCACAACATGATTTAAAAAAAATAAATAAATAAAAAAAATGTGAATTTGCCATGTTGTAAGCAGTAAGTTAAACTGCGAAGAGGGTGATCTTGCCTTTGGCCACATGGTAGTTAGGGTAATGACCAAACACCATAACCGAATGCCTTTCATGGTAAGTGCTAACAACCATGTGGCTATTGGAAGCATAGTTGGCTCACCTAAAAAAAATGCTATGTAAATAAATGAATAATAAAAAAATACTAAACTATGAGAGCAACAAACAGCCCAAGCTACATGGTACCTACATATACCCAAAAGGCTTTGCAATATCGTTATGAATACATGTATGAACATGGTCAAAGAAGAAAATACCAATAATATTAAACAAATGAACAATATCATGCTAATGAATTAAATTATACAAAAGAGAAGGTAAATATCTCGTATGTGTGCACACGTGAGGGTGGAGCCCTTGTTCTTTTTGCATTTCCTTCTAGATCAAAGAGAAATAAAGAGGGCAAGATGGAATGAGAGAGTCAGAGATCATTGAGAGTGAATGAAATCAAAATGAGAAGAAAGGCAGTGGGCGTGGGAGACTTGAAGTTGTTAGAGATGGAAGAGGGATCTAGAGAGAGCCAGAGTCAGTCCATAAAAAAAGAACAAGAAGAGAATAGAGAGTAGGAGTTTTCAGAGAGCCCTCCCCTAGGTTCTTCTGTTCTTCCCTTTTTAAAGGTTGGTATCCCCATTTTTTTCTAGAAGATCTCTCATGATTGAAGGGTTTGAGCTTTATTTTTCAGGTGCAAGGATTGGGCTAGCCACATCATCCATTGGCAGTCAATGACTCAAATATAGAATGTCTGGGGCACATGGTGACAGAATCCAGCTGGTTCTAGACTTAATAAGGCATGATGCTGTAATAAGCAAGTTTTTTATCCAAAAAGAGTGGGACTGGTTGGATGGTTGGCATATGCGATAATATGGGTCTAATTTAGAAACAAGGGGCAGTCCATGCAAGATCTAGGCCCCACGTCAGTTTTTAATTTGAAGGAAAGTAAAAAAGAAAAAAAAAAAAGACATGTTGGTTGATTTGATTATGTGGTTAAGGAGTAAATGGGTAGGCTTATTATGGAAATGGATATAGTGACTTGACCGAAATCTTGGTTTGAGATATAGGGTTGACATGTGGCCCTTTTTGAAATTTCAAAGTCTTAAAACTTGCAAAGGAAGGTGGGGCAGATTAGGAAGACTTTGATTAGGTAATCAAGGAAGGGCTGTTATTTATTTTATATAATTTGGTTTTTATTTGATTTTATTAGGCTATATTTTATTAGACTTAGGTGTGCATAGACAGGTTTTGATCCAATGCACTGCGGAATGCCAAAATTCAGCATTCCATTTATTTAAGTTTGGTAATTTTGATTATAATCCCATCCTTACCAAATTTATGGTGTTGATCATAATATTTGTGTCAGATTTTCGATCTAAAGACTTAAAGTTTTTGATCAAGTGATCGTAAGCTGATTTGGTGCAATGATAGGTTTAGTAATAGACTCCAAAGGTTGTGATTGTTATCCAAAGGTTTCGCGGTATGCCAAATCCATCTATGGTGTTTGATTGATCTCTTAATGTGTATTTTGCCCTAAATTTTGAAAGATTTTGAATTAAGGGACGAGATTTGCTAGAATTTGATATAATGGATTTCGATGATCAATCACTTTATTTCAAAGTTTTGGGATGTTCTGAACGCATCTGTGATAAATTGATCCTTCAGGGTGTGTGTTGATTAGATTTTGAAAGATTTTAAATCGAGGGTCAAGATTCGTTGAAACATGATATGATAGAATTTGATAACCAAACACTATTTTTCTAGGTTTTGGATCATTCCAGACGCATCCGTGACACTTGATTAGTTATTTGATACTTGTAAATGAGATTTAGTGATCCACCTTTGATGAGGGGTAAAATCATGATTTCTTATGTGGATGTAACTGAACTTGGAACAACCATTCAAAAAACTGAGATTGGAAATAAGGATAGGAAGATGAAAAAATCATGTCCTTTAAAGATCTTAAGGAAAAATCATGGGTTAAGAGTGCCAAATTAGGTACGAACATGAATGACCTAAAAATGAGAGTTTATCTAATTACTTTGGTTTTCGAGGATACTTGAAAACCATTATAAAGAACCAATGTTGCCTATTGAAAGAAACCTCTGGACCTTGGGCCAAAATTAGGTGCTGACATCACCTATGAAGGGTCTCTATCAAAACATATAATGTAACCAATGTAGGGTCTCTGACAAAACATAGCATATAACCCATGTAAGGGTCTTCAATAAATCATATCATGCACAAATTATCACAACTTGCCACGAATGGCGAACCCACTAAGGGGTCTTTAGGGTCATAAGACCAATGGACATGGTGGCCGTCTTCACCTATTAATGTGACTCGGTGATTGGGTACTTGAGGGCTATAAAGGCTAACCCACATAGGGCTCTTCAAGCCCAACGAGGGGCAACCCACATAAAGGATCTTCGGGGCTACGTTTAGAAAACCCATATAAGGGTCTCTGAGGTCATAAATAATGTACATAATAAATATCTAGGCAATTAATGCTCATTCACTTAATGAGGTGACATGATGATAGGGTACCTGAGGGTCAGAAGGACCCACCCATTTAGGGGTCTCTAGATCCAAAAGGGCATGTTCTCACTTAGGGATATCATGACAAATCTTCATATCTAAAACCAAATGCCAAAACCATGGTTTTGTAAAACAACTACTATATAAATATGCCGTTTAAAATATCTATATGTCACATTTCATAAAGAGTCCAAAACCAAAGAAATAAATCATATGTCAGGGGCCAAATACCAATATGCATATAAAGATGCTTGATCCATTTCTAAGTGAATATAGGATGCTTATGGGAGTAAAACATTTTCATGCAAAATGTCATCCATGATAAAAACCAAAGAACTCAAATATTCCAAAACTTATGTGAAAGTCCAAATAAGATGTTCTATACAAACATTAAAGTAAACCATGCTAGAGTAACATGCTCATGCCACCAACATTCCAATGGATGCAAAGCCAATGTAATACACACATTAATTATAAGATTCTACTATGGGAACTAATGGAATTATACAAATCAACATGAATTATCATAAAGTACATGGAAGCAATCAAAATGAGTAAGAGGCTCAGGAAAAGAATCTAAGGGCATCTACAAGACATGAAAATCATAGAGAACAAATCACATGACATTTCAACAAATAGGTAGAGTGCAAGAAAGTAGGAATTTCAAGGGAAATCAAAAGAAACATCACATGGAACCTTCTAAACCTTTCAAGATCATCAAGTTCATCTAACAAGATACTAACATCATACAATAGCTTTATAATCCAATAATACATGAAAATAGAGTAGTAAAACCTTCCTAACATGCTCAAACCAAATGAACTACAATCAAACTCAAGGAAATCAACATTCTCAAGACTAATAAATGTAAATCATCTAACCAAAGCCATAACTCATTGAAACATAGAATGTAATTCACACTTCTATGATCCTAACAATGGAAAAGTGAGTATAAAATGCATATCCACTCACCGAATCAACTCCATAGGGATTAAAGCAACAAATCCTTAAACAAAAATAGGAAAACACACTTCTATAAACTTAAAAATGGAAGAACATATGCATAAAATATGTATCTACTCACAAAGAGTTTATTCTTTTATGATTCCTCTTGTTGGAATTCCTTCACTTTAAGCCTCTTCTTCAAAGACTCCTTCAAATCCTCCTTCTCCACAATATACAAGGTATAAACTATTAAATACTATGAAATTTTGAGTAAAACTATGAGAGAATACCAAAACCCAAATAAATCTTTCATGAAGAGAAGCTTCTATAGCTTACCGTGCCCAATTTGGGTTTGTTCTCCCAAAATCCTCTTCCTACTCTTTTCATTTTCCTTTTTGATGTAAATAATGTCATTAAGGTTTCTTTAACATATTTTAAAGGTTTTTGGTCAAATTGGGAGGGGGGTCCCATGATCCCCAAAATAAAGAAAAATCGATGTCGTCAAACAAAATGCAATTTAGGTCATTTCAGATCGATTCTCAAGGGGTAGGATCGATCCATAAGGAGGTTGCTCAATCCACAAGGATGCTGGATCGATATGATATGTTCTGTGGTTTGTTGTTTGTAAAATTCTATGACCCAAGACTGATCCACTAGGTATCAAATCAATCCTCTTAGTTCAGATCTATCTGGACTAGGTTGGATCCATCTGCTAGATTTTCTAGATTTGACCCCTTTGGACTAAAATACTCATTATTTTATCTAGAAAAATCAAATTCGATCATTGTTTGTTTTGTTGGAAAGTAAATTTCAAGAGTTTCCAATGGTATAGAATTTGCTAGGTATTTCGTTTGGGATTGTTACAAGTTTAACTCTAAAGTTACTTCAAATCTATAAGCCTATTAATATGAGCATTTTGTGGAAAAATGAATATAACTTCCTCTAGAAAACTCCTATTCACACATCATTTATTTTGTTAGAAAATAGTTTTCTAGATATTTCCAACGATGTATGGTTTTTCTTCAAATTATTTCAGGGTTGGTGTAGGTTTACCTATGAAGTTACCCCAAATATGCTCTTGGGACAACTTTGGGACTTAACAAGTTCATAGCTTATTTTGATTTTTCCTCACTTCTAATACGTTATATTAGGTCCCAAACTCCACTATGATCTATCTAAAAATTTCTAATAAAATATCTTACCTTGATTATGTTCAATTACATTTTTACCCTTTTAAGAGTGTTACAAGGTGTTACAAGATGTCTGGACCAGAAGATGTGCTCTGTCTAGATATGCTTAAATGATTAGATGTACAGAGTGACATCTACTCATTAGACGTGCATAAGTTTTGGTTAGAACATCTACTCTTCCAATGAGTAACCTCTATGTTTATGACTCTAATTTGCATAAAATTCCTTGCCAACATTCCTCCAAACCAATATACTTGATTAAAGATCTCAACTAAACAATCATACTCAGCTAATATATAGCTGTAGAAATCTTTGGAGGACTATGTGTCTATTGTCTAAAACTGTCTGAATGAGCAGATTTTAAGAATCACACATCTGCTCATCAAACGAGAAAATGTGTTTTATTCCAGAATACCTTAACAAGAAGATGTGTGAGTTTACACATTTGTTTATTTTGTAGAGTTTATAGAGTCTGAAAAGGTGATTGATTGGAATCATCATGCCTTCTCCAGAAGATAGTGCATGCTTGTGGTATACATAAACTACAATAATATGAAAAATTTAATAAAGTGGGCAGAGGTACTTACCTCTGTGATGTTGCTCGACTATGTGTGACGAATCCAGACTTGAGCTTTGCACCAACAACAAAGGGATGGATGTGAGAATGTCTTTGAGTTAAGGGAGAGTGTACTAATGGTTGTTGTTGATGGATGGTAACTCCCCAAATGATAGGGAAAAGGGAATTCTATTGCTGGTGGGAAATGGGAGTGAGGAAGTGTTAGGGCATTTAGACAACTGAGGAAGATGACCTAATAGTCGGAATTTGACAACTCTTATCTTTTCTTTTCTTTTAGTTTCCCTCCACATTCCTCTATTTTTTGTCCAATTTTCCTTTAATTTTCTCCCTTTTTCAAGTGAGTGTGGGGCCTATTTATCAGCGAGAGAGGGTGTATAGGAAGGGTGCATAGCCAAGTGGCTTGGTGGGGTAGTGTGTGACACTTGTCAAGATATGGGGGCATGAGGAGAGTAGCAATTCCCCTTGTGATACATGGCAGAGGCCATTTTATTTTTCGGGGAGGGGTTCCTAGAGATGGATGCCACATGTCAACTCCTAGAAGGCTGGTCAAAGGGCCATTTATTACAGCTAATGGGAGGTTAACAACCACCGTACTTGTTGACTTTTTGTGGGAACTTGTGGCATAATAGTAGCATGCCACGTGTTAACTCACTTTTCCATGAATATGTGAGTGAATGGGGTGTTAACACGTGTCATACCACATATAATAAATATGTCATCAATGGCATAATGACATGTTGCTAAGCATTGTCGTCAAGATAATTAATGTTGCATGATGCGTCATTGAACCATTAATGAGCTCATGCGCCATTCATATGAGACTCTAATTGTGGTGATCTCCTTGTGCTTTTTGAGTTTCTCAGACTTTTTGATCGCGATGCCATGTCAGAAATGGATTTTAATGTGCCTAGGGTGTTGCACCACTCTGATACAAGAATCTTCAAAAAGGTGCGATCATAGATTGAGGAGGCAGATGGCTAAATCAGCTATCAGGTTCTTCACGAGATGGTGGTACAATCCGCATGCCTATAAGACCATGTAATGCATTAGAAGGGTAAAATTATAATTAAGCATGTATAAGGGTAAAATTGTCTTTGACTTTTTTTGGAAGTCATTTGTGGTGTTTGGGATCCAATAAAATGAATTGGAAGTGAAAAAAACAAAGATAAGTCCCAAATTTGTTAAGTCCTAAAGTTGTCTCAAGAATGCATTTAAGGTAATTTCATAGAAAAATTTATACCAATACTAAAATAATTTGAGGATAAATCATGCACCATTGAAAATCTCTAGGAGTATACTTTTCTACGCTTCAAACGGTGCATAATTCAAAGTTTTTTAGAGAAAGTTATGATCATTTTCTTGCAAGGTGTCTGTGCTGAAAATTCAGAACACACCAATTGTGACAAGTCATGGATCTCGTGATCGATCATGGCGTGATTAGTCACGGATCTAATGATCGGTCATGAGGGCTTGATTGATCATCAATAAGGGTCACAACCTTTGTGTTTTGTTCAGAAGGGATTCTCTAGCATCTGTGACAGGTCACAGATCTTGTGATTTGTTGGTCGAAAAATCTATAAAAAATAAACCATGTACATAAATGATGTGGCACACTCTGATTGGACCCGCATATGCATGGGATCTCTATTGTGACAAAAGATAACCACTTTGTGACTTCATTTGAGTCCAAAAAGCCATTTAGAATATAGAAATGAAGAATGAGAGAGAATTGAGATATTTGGGAGAAAGGATGAGAGATTCCCCCTAATTTAGTAAGTACAACCCATACATGGGAGATTTAGCCAAATTAGATGATTTTATTCATATAATTCCTTTGTTTGATGATGGACCACTAATATTGTAGAAGAAGGTGATTTAAGAGAGTGAAGCAAATGAGATTTGATAAAAGGCAAATAACATGAATTGTAAGTAAATGCGCTTACTATTTTTAATATGAATTGTCATTCTCTTGTATCTTTTAGATTAAGTGATGTTATCATTGGATTCTTTGAGATTATTGGAAATATTTTATATAAACCCATTGAACTATGCTTGATCTATGGATTTAAGCTTGCTTCATAAGTAATCATGCTCACTATGCTTAGTATGATTCCATTCTTTTTAAAATTTTTGAAAATTCTATGGATCCATACTTTGAATCATTGAACTTTGTTTGATCCTTAGATCTACACCCATTTTGTAAGAGATTAATGTTCTTAGTCATTGTGTTGACTAAATTCCTTCATTGAATCTTTTAGATCATGTGAAATTTGATTGTACTCATATGATGCCTTTTAAAATCTATGTAAAATTGTGAATCCTTCAAGATCTATTAAATTGATGACCAAATTAGAAGACAATCTTTCTTTTCCCTTGTATTTGAAGTTCTAGAAGTATTATCCGGTTGATGTCTACACTTAGATTTATTGCAAAGTTATTGAACCTTTGATTTTTCTGTAAATTTTATTGAAGTCATTGATCTCTATGCTTCTTATGTGATTATATGAACCATGTAAACCATTGAATCTTATTACATGCTTTGATTCATTGATTTTTTTATTTGAAATCTCAGTGAATTATTGTGAACAAGACTTTATGAAATCGAATCATTTACTAACGTCTAATCTAAGCAAACTTATATCTTTGGTCTCATGATTATCATAGAAGTGATTAATTCTAAGTGACAAGTGTGATCCATTTGAATCATCGAGACCATATGCTTAAGGTTGCTCTATAATATTGTTTTGATTATTGAAATCAAGTGACCCTTTCGAATTTACTTATAAGCACCTCATTGAACTTTAAAACATTGACTATCTTTTCATGAGATTTGGTTTCAGGAGATTTGACCTTGCTATTGGGGATTATTAGGAGATTCAAACCCTGCCCTTGGGTTTTTATATTAAGGAATTTAGCCCTACTTTTGGGGAATATCAATAGATTTGGACTCTGCTTATGGGGTTTGAGCAGAGCATCCGAACATTTCATGTGGACATTGGACTTTTTGGAGTATTGAACTTTGGACATCGAACTCCATGGACTATTGAATTTTGGACATCAAACTCTTTGGATTATTGAACTTTAGACATCAGATTCTTTTAAATTATTGGACTTTGGACTAATTGACTCTAACTTCTGTATTTAACTTTTTATTGGACTTTGATTTCCGTATTTGACTTCATATTGAATTTCAACTTCCGCATTGAGCCTCTTTGTTTGAACTTTGACTTTTGCATTTTTTTTCTTTACTTTTGTATATCGATGTTAATATTCCTTATTTGGATTCAGGACTTGTATTGGGCTCTTCGAATTGATTGTGCTTTATGGATATTGGTTATGGCTCATAGACTTTGACATTGATTGTGTTCAGTATTGAACCTTTGACTTTATTTTGATATCTATTTAACATTCTGTTTCATACTAACAGGATATTATTGTTATTTTGCCTCTGTTTAGTTCCTTATCAACTTTTAAACATGCTAGTACTTGGACTTATACTGTTTGCCTCATTATCTATAATTAGTATGATTTCTTACAGGTTAGGATTAACCTAGCCGTTATGTTTTTCAGATCGACATTGTCCACAAGATGCGCCTATGGAGTTTATTATTGAAGACATCATACCATTTTGGTAGTTTGAGTTAGGACTGCCAACAAAGTGAATACACATACGTCTGTTTTGATTGGAATATACATACATCTATATCCGATTCGATATCCAATGGATATTTGTTGATATATTCCGTATTCGAGTTTGTTTTAATTAATCAAATTTTGGATACAAATTTGAATATTCAATTCACAAGATTTTGTCCCTCCCATATAAAATTGAGCACTGAATTGATTGAAAATCTTCAATGTGGTCTCTAGAGTAGAAAAGAGAGTGTTGTTATGCCAATTGGAGAAGCAGGCAAGATTTGCATGGAGTCGTTAACAAAAAAAAAAAAAATATAATAATAATAAACAAGATTTGATTAGAGAAGAGGATAATTTTTTCTTCACCATATTTTTTTTCTACAATTGCGAGAAACGGTGAGAGAGTGATCGATGGCGAGAAGCTTGCTAGAAGTTGGTACCGGTCAAGCTCATAAGCTTGACAACAATCAAGAGTGACAGTGAGAGGATTGAGTTGCGACAAGTTGGAACAGTGAGACCAAGAGAGAATGCTTAGTAGACTGTAAAGGGAGGGTGAAACCATGAAAGATGAAATGGTGAAAGGGAAACCCCATCCTTTTCTAACGATTAGGGTTAAAACCATAAGCTTTTTGAGAAATAACCGTTGGATGAGAAATAATCCAATGGTCAACTGAACTTTAAATGTAAACCTGAGGGAAAGGGAAACTACACTTAATCTGTTTGTCCCTCGGAATCCTAGACACAAGTTGAGGCCATGTTTGGTAGCCACCTATAATGTAATCATTTCATTTCAACTTTCCAAGACATTTGTAGCCGCAAGGTGTTGGTTCATAATCAACTCATTTAGATTTATACTTGATAACATACATCATTTCATTTTATAAAAAAATGTAAAGTGACTTCATTTCTAATTTTAGTTAACAAATCAAATACAAATCTGATTGAGTTCATTATGAACCAACACTTCATGACTAATGTGAAATGAAATTATTACATTACATATGGCTGCCAAACAGGCCCAGAGTGCATAGGGTTAAAACTATAAAAACATTTTTCAAATGAAAAATAGGTACCAATAAAAATAGGATTCATTGGGTTAAGATCACAAATAATTATTCAAATGAACATTTTTTCCTTATTTAAAAGAGACCAATTCAAAAAATCATCATGTGTCAAGTTATATATTATAAATAATAGGTAATATGTATAATTAACTTATAAAAATTAGGTAATATGGCTTATAATTGTAAATAAATTCGGTTTATACTTATAAATTATATATTATGCAATACTATTTATAATTATAAATTATATAATTTTAATCTTTAATATTGGTTAGGTATATATATGTATATATATATATTCAAATGAATATTGATCGGATCAGATGAATGTATATCTGTATTTGATTAATTTATACTCAAATATTTATCAAATGAATCAAATATAAATGATATGTATTTTCTTTTTTCGGACCGAATACGAACCAAATATCAGATAAATTTCGATAGTTGACATCCCTAATTTGAGATGTATACAGACTTTGGATCATCATGTATAGACTGAGGATAACATTTTGAGAGAGTATGTGCTTTCCCTTTTGTTTATGATTCGGGTGAAAGGACAACCCACTTATGTAGTTGATTTGGATGTTTTAGTACAATGTCATTTGGAGATTTATGGTATCTTTTTCATTGCACTTCTATTGACACGTTCGTATTATGTGAATTATCCACTGCTATACATTGACCTTTTGGGAATTATTGAATGTTAACCGCTTCCGCTTCCATCGAACTTAGAATGTGGATTATAAGACTAGTGAACCGTGTAATTAAAGTAAAAGAACTATAAAATTATATGAGAATCTATGACTATTGGATTATGGACATTTTGGATTGAATGAATGTATCAATCTGAATCCGGGGTACATACTAATCTTATCGAAGTCTGGGTTCGGGTGCATTACAATACCCATTTGACATCCTAGTTCAGAGTTTGGCGATATAGTCGCTTTCCACAACCATTACATATTCCGAGAAATGGATTCCGGAAGTACTCTTTGTGGTGAGTGCCTATCTTTCTATGGTCTTGGTTTGATCTATGCAAGGGTTTTTGGGTAGTGTCTGGTTTTGGATTGGTTCTGTTCACCTTGACTAGGGAGGGATTTTAGTTTTGCTGCTGTCTAGAGTTTGCTAGGTTTGCCTTTTTTCACAAGTCAAAATTTGGGTGCTAATAGAGTCCAATCTCATTTTTGAGATATATATAACCTATAAATTCGGCCTTGTATCTTATCATTTGTAAGATATTAGAATGGAATTTGAAGTCTCCATTAGCTATACAACAAGTTAACTTTATTTTTCTATGTTTGTTGGCATCAAGAACACACTTATTTCTAGATTTTCTGTCCTCTTTTCTCTAGGTAGTTTGTATCAATCTAACAATCGTGAAATTGATGTTCGATTGATGCTGGATGCATCCCAACTAGAGAAGATCCAGGTACGCATTTATTTACCAAGGCACCCTTTATCAGGTATCACACCACATGTTGATTGGTACTTATGTAAAAACCCTCCATTCAAACTGGAGATGATTCGAACCCAGCAAACCCAGTATTGGACTCTCCATCTAGTAACAGCAGCTGTTAAAGTTTTAAAATTTTATTTTAAAAAAGAAGTAAAAAATAGAGTTGGGCTGAGACTTGCCATAATTGGGGAGGGTGATCTTGCAAACTAGCTAAGTCGTTTGGGCTGTCACCAATCTGCCACGTGTAAGATTGTTGAATTGTCATATTCCTTTCCTACATGACAGAAAGAGACATGTTCCTTCAATGTGTGTGTGTGTGTGTGTGTGTGAGAGAGAGAGAGAGAGAGAGAGAGGCATCAAGCATTGATGTATGCGTCAAGCTAAAATGATGGGAGAAGGACAAGCACTACCCAGCATACTGAGAGCAGTGAGAGAGGAGATTATATGGAAGATGAGGTCAATGAGCACATTGAATAGGACAGTGTTTGTGTTTGGGTTTGGCCTTTCCTCGCCATAAAGGATTCAAAATGCATGGTCATGTTCTCCCTAATCCATTTGCATGGAAAGCGGACGAAACAAAACTCCCCATCATTTCAGTTAAGCAAGAGCCTGCCGGAATCCTTTGCTTTTGTTATTTAATGGTGGGGGGTGGGGGGTATCCACTACATTCGCTTCTGCTTAGAAATCTGTCTTTCAATGCTTTTGTTTTTGATTGAACTTTGGTAAAGCTGCTGTGTCACTGAAACATCACTGCTATTCATTGATAAGTAAGGTTCAAACCCTTTTAAGGGCCGTTGATATGACCCTTGGGTCCCTGTCATAATGAGATAGGGCCCAACCCTGTTCCTAGTGGTTTCATATGTTGTTATAAGTACGATACATGGTAATTACTGTCTATAAATGAATTTTCAAGGTGAGATTTGATTTTTGACATGGGAGATCATGCCTGAAGTTAATCCCACAGTTAAAATACAAACAATCATCTGATCATGGTGAAATTTGGCCTAGCTAGTCTCTTATATGGGACTTATTTAGTGGTGAGTCATGATCCTCTGAACATGTGATGCCTGATTTATGGGGCTCTAAATTGTCTTACGAGTCTTCATAGTCTGGCCCAAGATTTCAACTAGTAACTATTATCTTTATTCGGTAGAATACAAAAATTAATTAAAAGGATGGTTGGATTTTGCATGCCGAGGGCAATGGCAGTCTAAAAGAAGGGTTTTTAGCCACGTAGGGTGAGCAGCAACCAGAGTATGAGCCTAAAAAACATTGGTCATGTCTCGCAAGAGTGTGAGCTACTTGATTAGCAGTTCTACCGGTAAAGTCTAAGATAGATTGAACCAAAAGGATTAGCAGTTCTACTGGTAAGTCTCAGACAGATTGAACCAAAACAGGAAATTAGAGACTTCCAATCCTTAATGGCGATTTTAACCTCCCACGGACAAAGGAGGATGTCCTTTTCAACCAAGAAATGACATTTTTGGCATCTCCTTTAACCTTAAGTTTTCAAATTTCCAACGTATTTGTTTTTTGAATTTACAACCTAATGGCAAAAAATTCCTTTGGTTGAACCTAAATGTGAAATCTGGGTTCTATTCTCACTACCATCAAAGACCCTATATCATTCCTAATTATTGGTGAAGAGGAAAACGAAGGAGTTTTCTCAAAAAACGAGAAAAACTCTTACAAAAAAGATTTTATTAAGGATAAAACTTGTACAACTAACCCTTTAATTGTGTACAACTAGAATCCATAAATAAAAAGAAACTTCTCACCATAAAGTTTTTAATACAAACTTCCTATTTCTTCACCAAGAAGATTTTCAAGCTGTCATGATATGTAGGCCCAGATAATATTGGAAGAGTGCAAGATGTGTTGAAAGTGATGGACCCAGGTGTGTGAGATTGGAGCTCGTGCTAAAACTCTGTCCTTATCACTCCCTCTCAAGCTTGAGGGAAAAAGAGGCTGCATTCCAAGCTTGACCCACAAATCATGAAAAAATTCCTTAAACAAGGCATTCATGAAGATATTTTGCAATCTGAGAGGTAGGAAGAATATAACAAGTGACAAGAGAATCAATTAAAACCTTCTCACGAATAAAATGAAAATCCATCTCATTGTATTTAGTGTGGGCTCGGATCACTAAATTTATAGTCATATGAAAAACACTAGTGTTGTCGCAAAATAAAACTGGAGGATTATGTAAGTGAACACCAATATCACAAATGAGATAAGTAATTCATGTATTTTAGCAGCAATGGAATCCATTGAATGATATTCTATTTTCACAATAGAATGAGAAGCAATTGCTTATTTCCTTGAAACCCAATAAATATAACTTGCACCCAAATAATCACAATAGCCCCTGGTAGAACGCTGAGTATCGGGACATCCAGCCCAATCAGTATTAGAAAAGCAACAAAGACTTATGAATGTGAATGTAGACGTATGCCATAATTCAAAATACCTTGTAAATGGTGTAGACAACTTGAAAATGAGGCAGCTTAGGTTGATGCATAAATTGGCATACCAAATTAATTGCATGAGATAGTTCTAGCTAAGTAAGATCGAGTGAGGTACTGAAAAACACCCATAATATTGCAGTTAGTGGTGTCAACCAATGGTGTAGTTGGAGCATGAATATTATGCTTTTTAATAAGGAGAGTGCCGATAGGTTTACAACCAAGCACAAAAGCCTTAGGAAGAATCACTAGTATATTTTTTTGAGATAGAAAAGACCACCAGAAAAGGGAAGAACTTCAATTCCTAAAAAATAGGTGAGATGACCAAGGTCCTTTTATAAAAAACTTGAAGCTAGGACGTGAGATTAGAAGTGACAAAGAGAAGATGTATTATTGGTAACAATAAAATCAACATAAACTAGTAATAAAATGACATCTTCATTGGAACGGAACATGAACAAAGAAGTGCCAACTTTACTACAAAAAAACCAATATATATAACTAAAACGATTAAACCAAGCTTGAGAAGCTTGCTTGAGACCATAAATAGCTTAGTTTTAAAAACCCTACGAGATCCTGCCACATTCATGTCAAGCTATCGAGGTATTAACTCCCAAGTGTATTTCTATTTTAAAGCTGTAAGATGTTCATTCATAGTAGCCATCCAATGTGAACTTTGAAGTGCGGATTGGATACTCGTTGGTTTAGTTGGATCAATGGGCTACAAGGAAAACAATGCTTACTGATTACAACCATTTTTCTAGTAATCATGGGATGTACATTACTAGTTGGTTTTGATGATAGGCAGCACACTAAAGTTGAAGGTGTAGTAATAGTAGGTAAATCAATGTAGAGAGTGCCTAATAAGATGGACACATAAGAAGATGTGACGGAACTGGGGGTAGCTAAATCTCCATTTCCCAAGGTAGGTAGATGATCATCTGGAATAAAAACATCAATAATGTTCATATCTCTAATGTCTGCAATAGGATCATTATCTTCAGATGGCATAGCAACTTACAGAATCATGGAGGGAACTTAATCTAAAATATCCTGAAGAGATGTATCATAATCAAGAAAAATAATAGTAGGCGATTGAGGTGGTATTGATGTTATATTTACTGTAATGACTGTGGAGGTAGTCTTTTGGGACTAAAGAAAACCATCTTTGGAGTTTAAGTATGTAAAAATATTCTTAATATCCCGAGATGATGTAAACAATAATTTTGGATTAGTGTAAGGAAAAATTGTCTCATTATAAATAGCATGCCAAGAGAGAAAAACTCTCTTGGTGGCGGGATGAAGGCAACGATAACCTTTGTGAGTTGGGTTATATCTAGTAAAAATGCAAGGATAAGATTTAAGTCCAAACAAACTCTTAAAATAATCCCTAAGATAAGGAAAACATCTACATCCAAAAACTTTCAATGAGAAATAATTTGGATTAACATCATACTATTGAAAAATAGAGTTTCCATATTGAGAACAGAGGAAGGCAATTGATATATGAGATATACTATAGTCATAAAAGTTTCAATCCATAAATTCTTAGGTAGTTGAGCATGAAAGAGCATACTGATTCATTTGACTCCTTACAACTAAAGGATTTAGTGGTACACTTCCTAAAAATGGGGTTTCCATTGAAGAACGGGTAGGAAGAAAGTGCATGGATCTGCTAATTCTTTTCAATAATGTGCTTATATTTCTACTTTGTCACCCCATTTTGTTCCGGTGTTTCTAGGAAACAAATATTTCTCACAATACCACATTGGTTTAGATGATTCAAATTCTTCCCCTTCATCACATTGACAAAGCTTACTTTTATGTCCAAATTGATTTTTCACCATCTTTTGAAATTTAAGAAAAATATTGAAAAATTAAGATTTATTTCTCAAGAGATATAACCATGTAAATCATGTATAGTCATCAACAAAAATGATATAATATTTAAAATTTTGTACTAATAGAACTAGGGCTGGCCCCCATAAATCACAATGAATTTTAATCAATGGAACAATTGTAATTTTATTATTTAATGAAAAAAGAAGATGACAATTCTTTCCCATTTAACAACTACTACAAACTTGCACAGTTTTCAACCAACTAGAAACATCAATAATTTTCTTAGAGTTTAAGATATTAAGAGCTTGAAATTGGGATATACAAGCCTTTGATCCCAAACACCCATTGGTGCCTTGCCAGACTTTATTATTGTTAAGGCTATAATTACTTCCCCTTTATCTAATGCAAATAAACACCCCTTGTCTATGCCCAATTTCCAATATCTTCTCCATTATTTTGTCCTTTATCTTGAAACTAGACAAACACAATTCAAAGGTACATGAGTGATCCTTTGTCAACTGACTAACTAATAATAAATTATTTTTAATCTTAATCACAACTAGTACATCATTGTTACGATTTGAATAATGCACTCCAAAGAGGACACTATGTAGAGCAGAATAACCCCCAAGTGCAGTGTGTAGCAAAGTAGAAAAAAAAACCCTGTAAGACTGGGGTTGATCCACAGGGACTGAAGAACAAACAAACCCAAGGGAAAAAGATGAAAATAGAAAATTAGCAAGAATCAAAAAGAGAGTTTGATTGTGTCCTCAAGGTAAAAAAAAAGATTGAACATACTAATTCTAAATAAAAGACAGAAATGAACTAAAGAGCTATGGATTAAATCAGGAGATGAACACTAGGGGTTTGGGGCTATACATGAAAAATCATAAATAAACTTTGATTCGGTTATCTCAACTGGGGAAGAATGATGTGTTCTTCCCAACCGGAGTGTTTGGCAATAAAAATAGGGAATATCTTAACCCTTAAATTATGCAGTTG
>JAOXJP010249798.1:0-22126 GCA_025762735.1 Platanus orientalis
TCAGCACTGATGTGTCCACCCCCTAATGCCATCCTAATACATCAGGAAAAGCAGATTTCTGTATATAATCTTTTCCGGCTACTTAGATATCTACCAAAACATATTGTACCCTACTTAGATTAAAACAATCTGGAAATCCTCCATATTTATGTTTATACACCATTCAACCATGTGGCGTTTGTGACATCAACTAATGAAACATTTTATCATGTTTATGCATATTTTGGCACATCATCTTCTTTCCATGTGACATGTTCTATTTATCATGTTTGTCACTCCCTCTTCCTTTTCACGTGGCAAGTTGTAACCTTTTTTAACTCTTATTTATTTGAATATCAAAGGATATCCCTTGCAAGGCTAAAGAGCAGTACAGTAGACAAAAAAATACTATGCAAATTGCTACCCTGAAGGTTCAATACTGAAAGACAGTTTGGATCAACCGTGCAAGCTTCCTACATGACAAACCACACTGCAGGCTTCAAAGTTTAAGGTAATAGAATACTGCTTTTATTACAAAAAAAAAAGGGGGGGCTCCTCTAGTGATTTTGGCCAACACCAGATATCTCAAATAAATTCAACTGAACCTTTTTATTTAAAAGGGTAATCCACTCTTGAGAAAATGATGTGAACAAAGGCAAGCCCCTTCTTTATAGAAAAAAAGAAGAAGAAGCAAGCCTCTTTATTAAAGAAAATTTGGATTATTAAAAAGGATGCATACATTTGGTCATGGGACCTTATGAAATTATACTTGTGAATAAAACTATCTGGACCCGCAAATCTATACTCCACATGCCAGAAAATCCCACAACCTATAAAGCTTTAAAGCTCTGGCTGTTAGTTAGGAGGCAAAACAATCTTCTTTGAGATAGTTTAGGTTTGCAGCCATATGACTGATAGATATAGGTCACTGTGACTGTATGCCTTATATCCAAAAGCATCAAGACTCACAGCTAAATGTGAAAAACTACGGATCATCTTTTGCAAAAACAAGGGAGGCTCCAGCTTGTATCAAGGAGGATGCTGGTGAGAAAAAAAGGTAGTTTAACCACCAGAGTCAACTTCAAGCTGCTTAACCTTATACCAACAACTCTAGTACCATTGGTTAAATTTAACCTTTTCTTGCCATGTGTTGCACCCTCTTTTATGCAAGAGTCTCTCTTGTTCTCGCAAGATGGGATCTAGAGTGAATATGAAAAAACAATTATTGAAAATTTTCTAATTATGGCGTTTTGTGTCTAGATCCTTGCTTGCAAAAAACAAGATAGGCGAATGTCTTCATTAGAGAGGATGCGCCATGTGGCTTGGAAAGGTTAAGTTT
This sequence comes from Platanus orientalis, assembly GCA_025762735.1. Taxonomy (NCBI): domain Eukaryota; kingdom Viridiplantae; phylum Streptophyta; class Magnoliopsida; order Proteales; family Platanaceae; genus Platanus; species Platanus orientalis. Next base: position 1,319 of record JAOXJP010249798.1, read on the forward strand.
AATATTTTTTTGAAAATTTTTCTCATCATGTATTATATCTTTTGGTGCAATGGTGGTGGTTCGAGCTGTCTAGCATGGAAAAGTTAGAACCAGGTGGGTTGAAGTATATTAATTTATGTATCTCTTAACACTTTAAGATTTTGGGAAAATTGGTTAATTCATTGTCAACATGGTATCATAAAAAATTTTGGTCTCACATTTGAATGCAGATAAAAGTATTTTTCCGAATGTATTATTGTGTTTATAGATTTATACCTAGCTCTCCAAATATGTTTCTAAGACAAAATAATGTTTTTCTTGAAAATGTGTTAAAATAAATAAATTTCTGTATTTTTTAACAAATTAGGATTTTAGAAGAATTGATTAATTTACTGTCCACAACAAGGTGAATAGCAAAATTTTAAAAAAAAAAAAAAAAAAAAAAAAAAAAAAAAAAAAAAAAAAAAAAAAAAGCCAAGGTTAGGTTTGTTTCCCTTCCATTCATCCAGACGAACACTGGATAATAACCCTTATATATCACATCATTCTTTATTCAAGACCCTCCTATATCTTCTTTTTGCAAGAGAAGATTCAGAGTTTGATTTTTAACATAGACAATATATTGGATGGATACATGCAATGGTGGGTCTCTTTTATCCACACATCCAAAAAGGTCCCATTCGTTTAGTGACCTAAGTTGTTTTCGTCACCAACAACCGAGACATCAATGGTGGACCTGAAGTAAGAAACCAAAAGGGGTGACATTGTTAATTGAGAAAACCTAATAGGGAGTTTTTTGAAATTATTATAAAATCTGGAGGCGTTGTAGAATTTTCTTAGTTTTAGTTTGCAAAAAATGCAAGGACATAGTTATCATTGAGATAAAAGGTCAGCATATATCTGACACGTGGCAAATCCGGTAAAAAAGGTGTAAAGTCCGTCAAATCGGATGGCTGAGGATCCAACGATCGTCGACTCGCGACGATGGTGGGCGACGACCCGGAGAAAAAAGAAAAAAGATCTAATACTCCTGCAGCCGTCAAAGTAAGCTCAGAACAAAGTGTATCTGGAAGACTCGCACGCACTTGGTTTTCGATTCCGTCTTCGAATTCTCTTCTTCCCTGAAGTTTCTCAGTCCTAAAGCCTGTCTAGTTTTCGAAGAATCCTCTTTCTCTTTTTGCTGAATTTTTCCACTTTTAATCTACTGGAAATCGTGAGATCTGAGCTGAATCCGTGAGTGATTTTAGATCGGACTGGAAGATTGATCAACTATTGGTTAAGGTTTTGATTTTGGATGGATTTGAGTGTGAAATTGATTTTAATTCGGTGATTTGTTTCAGATCTGTGAGTTGGGGGTTTTCTTGGGATTTCGCTGCGAAAAAGTCTTAAATGCAGAGACCTACTAGGCATTTGGATAGATCAAACACTATGAATAGGGGGAAGAGAGGGATGGATTCGAGTGAGGGTGAAGAAGGTCAGCCGGAGAAGAAACGGCCGGCTCTTGCTAGGTAATTCTTTGCTTTTTATATGTATAGTTTTTCAAGTTTCCTGCTTTATTATTGTTATTATTTGATTTTGTTGTCCCGTTTCATTTGGATGATCTTGGTAGGATTGAAAATTTGGGTTTTGTTGAATTTATGATAAAAGAATTAATTTTGCGAAAATATATAGAAACAGGAACTTCTGTTATAATTATTTGTTGCTCTAATTTATAATTTTTTTTGATAATTATTGCTTTAATTTATAATTAAAGTGCTGGTAGTTGCTTTTAGTGGAAACATAGATTTTTTTTTTGTTCATATTTTACTTTTTGTAAAAGATTTATAAGACTTATTGATGTTATGATGAGGAAAGATGACTTTCTTCCTGATAAGAAATATTGTAAATTTAGTGGAAAATCAATATGCCCCTTCTCATTTTTGTGAGCTTTAGAGTAGAATGATGGAGCTTATCAGTTTTTCCCTAAAACAATATAATTTTTTGGCTTAGGAATCTCTCCGGTTGCACCTCTTGATAGTTCATAGTTCTTTTTTTGATGAATACTAGTCTTTCTGTTCGTTTCTAAGATTCGCTGATTTAAGGTGTGAGAAGTTAAGCAACTGGGTTTTATTTGTTAGTTTACTTAAAGTTCTAGTATTGCTATATAACTAGTAGGAGTGCTTTTAGGACAGACTAAAAAAATGATTCCAATGAGTGTCACCCCCTTAATAAATAATAATAATAAAAAAATTGTGACCTCCTTAGCTCAGCCAGCTAGTTTGTCAGTTTAGACTACCCTTTGATGGCTAAAATTGTGAGGTGGGTGATTCTTTTGCTGGTTGTTTATCTTATGTCATTATGGACTTATGGTTAATCATGCTGTTGAGCTCCCTCTTAAGCAGCTTTTTGTTCTGTTGTTTGTGCATTTTATTTTCTAACTTTCATCATTAGGGTTCATCTACATTCTTAATCTGTACACGAGAATCTGTTTATTGATAAATAATTTTGCACGCAGTGTGATTGTTGAGGCTCTCAAAGTGGATAGTCTGCAGAAACTTTGCTCATCATTGGAGCCTATTCTTCGTAGAGTTGTAAGATAAACAACCTTATCTACTGGCTTTATGCTTTTCTTGATGAAGAATTTGAGCGTCTTTTCAAGTTTTCTCTTTTCAACTGATATGATTGGTGAGAATTATTTGCTTTAGTCATGTTGGTGTGTTGGAGTATTCAAATATTTATAATCTAGGTTTTGAATTTGGTTGAAATTTTCAGAATTCCGGGATTTCATTTTGGTTCAAGGTTAGCAGGAATGGAGTCTATATAGAATAAATTATATGAAAGTCTTATGAAGTAGGAAACAATAAATAAGGAGAGCTATTTATCAAAAAAAAAATGGAGAGAAGAAATAGGAAGATGGAAAAGAATTAGAAGAGATGAAATAGGAAAGAAAGAGGAGAAAAATATGGATATTTTTTAATTTTCGATTTGAAAATTATGCATTATATTTTGTCTGAATGCTCATTATTTTGACCAAGTTTCAGAAAAATATTTGTTTGATTCTAAGCCTGATAGAATCCTAGCTTGAACAGAACCATGCTTCAAAAACCTAGAACACCATTTTAATTTTTTTGATTAGAGAAAATTTTGATTGATGAAGGGGATAAGATATCCTAAGAAGAACCAACAACCGCAAGGGCTTACAAAGTAGGATGATCTTTGAAAATATTTCCCCACCCTCTTTTTGAATCTATAAAAGAATACTCTCCAAGCTCATTGCACTTGACTCCCCCAAAACAAAAATGATCTTGAGCTTTCTTATGTACATTAAAGCTTTCAATATTTATTTTGACCATACCATTATTTAAAGTTTTATGATTTATAACTGCTCCTCAATATGTATATGAATGGCCTTATTTTTCTTTAAAATTTACTGATGAACTCATAAAATCCTGTTGGAGATCATACAGATAATTCCCAGATTTGATTTCTTTAATCTATCACTCAATATGTGTTAATGGGATCAATGATTTGGCCGAGAGAGCTGGTAGACCATGAAATAGCCTATCAGATAACTGTCTGATCTACCTATCTTTCAGATGATCACCAAAAAAATGATAAATGATTGTTGGGAAACTGTGACTATAGTTACCAGAGCGAGAAATGAAAGTGGGAAGCAATGCGAAAGCGAGAATCAAGATTAAATTATACTGAAGATTTGTTGCTGCTTCTTACTAATTTAAATGAAAAGGATTATCATTAATTTGTTATTCCTCTCTTGGTCTTCTTTTCTTAAAATTATTCAACTCTTCTTTTAATGCAGAATTTTACTAATTGTACAAAATCTTAGTTAATATAAAAAGCACTGCAGTTGGAAATGTTTCTGTAGCGGTTGTAGAACAGGGATTGTATCTTGCATCAATCCGAAGTTTATAATTATTGATCCCATCTAGAAGATTTGCTAGAACAAAGTTCATACCATAAAATTATCTTAACTACCATTAGGATCTATTTGAATGGACAGGAATACATGGATAAAACCCATAGAAAAAGGTTCATTCAGATGAATGAAATCTTCTGATCAAGTGGATTCTTACCTAAGAAATCTTCTAAACTGGGGCCACTTATTGTACAGTTCAAATTGAAAATGATATTTACCATTTGTTTGTTATAAGCAAGGTAGTATTGGAACTGCCTACCGTTTCTCAAAATAAAATACCATTTAAAGTTTACATGCATATAGAAAAAGGCTACACCTGCTGTGGTGGAGGCATGTGCTTTGTTCAAACAATTTATGGTGAAATCATTAAAATCTTTAATGTGGCGATGTTTAGTAGCTTGTTACTCTGAAGAACATACTACCACTTTCCTGTTGGCAAAATTTAAGCTCCTATGGTGCTTGTATGAGTTTGAATGCTGCACATGTATATTCAGTTGACACAAGTAAAGTTAATCTTATATTTATTGGCAAAGGGTTCATTAAAAAAGTTGATTATCGGCAAAGGTCTAGTTAGCTATGCAAGATAATGTTTCTGTTTGTTAATTTGTCTGCCTTGATTTTGTGCTTCCATTTTTTTTTTCTTACCGGTTTTCACTGCATTGAATGCTAAACAGGTTAGTGAAGAAGTGGAGCGTGCTTTGGCAAAGTTAGGTCCTGCTAGACTTAATGGGAGGTGTGAGTTTTCCCTGATTATCTATCAAGAGATTTTCTTTTTCAATGTCGATGATTTACTTTGCCCCTTCGGAAGGCATCTGCAGCACACATATGAACTAGATGTAGTGACATGCTCCCCCTCCCCCAAGCAAATAAAATAAAGTAATAGAAAATTCTCTCTCTTAGTTTCTTGTCCTAACATCTGTTTAGAAGTAAGAGTTATTGATACATTCTAAAGTGTCATTTCAGTTATATCACATAGAAGGATTTCTAATATCAGAATCCATGTGATAAAAGTCAAATTCCGCAATTTAAGACTTATCAAAGGAGGTCTAAAACAGCTCCACTTCTAGTTTGGCACCAATACAACTGTGTTGGGCCCACTTGGGAGGTAGGGTGTCCATGGGACAGACTGATGTGGATGTGTTTAGGATCTTTATTTTGGATGATCTGATACTTTAGTTTTGATTATCAACAGCCTGGCTGGGGAAACTCTTTAAAGAAAAAATAGAGCACTGACCTGACATCTCATGGTAAGATGGTAGAAGGGGAAAATGGGCACAACATGAGGTCTTATAAAGGCCTTTGGTGCTGTTTTTGAAGAAGTAGGCTCCTCAAAGAGTTTTGAAGTGCGGTGTTCTTTGCTGAGTGTTGATGAGGACGATATGGAACTCTTGGAGATCTCTATTACTAGCCCATCAGATGCTGATAACGTTGGAAGGAGATCGGGAAGGAGCTTAGCAGGTTGCAATAAGCGATCAAAAGCAACGGAGCACCCAACTCTGCGGATCAATTGCTCATAAACGAAAGGGAGGTGAGAAGGAAGTGATAATAGCTAGAAGGGTGATAAGGGCTACTAAGAAATTGTCTTAAATCAAACTTTATTGTTGAAACTTAGAGAATGAGTGCAGAGAGGATCCTGATTCTCCAAGGGGAAGGGGGGAGAGGGCGATGAGGGAGCTTGTCCTTGTAGAAGTGAGTGGTGATGGGCCTCGAGCCTCTCACATTGAAAATATTTGCAAGGTGAAACTTTTGCTGCTTTAATTGGGGAAGGGGTTGGGAAGGAAAAGGGGGGATTAATTAGCTGTAGTGGCAGTCCAGGAAGAGGATGGTTGATGCAGTACACAATCTCTTACTAGGATGTACTCGAACAACTATGTGTGACTCCTGACTTCAGCAGTGGAGAAGTGATCAATTGTCCAGCAACCATCTGGATATATCCTGGGAAGTAGCTTCAAGAGTAATAACAACACAGCCTTGAAATCTGGGCAGCAATAAGGTATCTTTGACTAGCAAAATATAGAAATCTTTGGATTTAGTCAACAGTAAAAGGCCTTAGCCAGTCCTCACAGATCAATACTTTTAGATATAACTTCAAACAGCAGCTGAGGTTTCTATAAAGCACCCAGGTAGCTGAAGAACAAAAATTTAGTCCAGCAATGAGAAATCTCTTAATTCTCAGGGAGGTATTCCAGGATATAATCAGCACTCACAGGTGATTACTGTATTCGGAGCTCAAGTTTAGTATCAACAAGTTGGTGTTTGCAGCACATCTGCCCATGATTCAAGAGGACTTTATGGGAACACTCCTGAAGTGCAATTGGGCTGATGCGGAACAATCAAAACAACTTCCAAATAACAAATAATAATCCAGAGAATTAAATCTGAAAATTTGACCCAGTGGCAATTCCGTAATTTTTCTAGAAAAGTGAAAAATTATCAAAAATACCCTTGAAATGCGTCCGAAAATTACGGGGTTCCGTGCAGACCTTTATTCCAAAAAATACTCAATTTGGTCATGCCCGAAATTTACAAAAACGTAGCAAATCAAGTACTGTGATTCAATGCCTCAAACTTTCAAAAATCTGGTCTTGGCTCTTACAGGAGACCCCAATACCTCTTGAAAAGTCTTGAAACCAGTCCCAACACCCCCTGCAAAGTGTAGATAAAATTCAACAAAATATGCCCAGACCAAGAGTGCCACTTGGTACTACTTCAACCTGCTCCTATTATATAGGGGTTTGTTTAAGGGAAGGACACTTCAGGATGGGTTGCCCAGGGGTCCTAGATGCCCTCACAAGAGAACTTGATCAAAAGTTGGATGGCTGATGTTTGGTGTTCAATCTACTCAACGAAGGTTAGTCCAAAACTGTAGAAAAAGACTGTGAGGAATGCAAGAATAAAGAGAAGAAAGATAAAGAGAAATTTAATGGGGGAGAGAAGAATAGAGGGAGGTGAAGAAGCAATAATGGTGGATGAAGATTGAAGAAGAAGAAGAGAGAGATTAAGGAGGAACCACAGCCCACTCATGGGTTTCAAAATTTCACTTCTATTCATGTCCAAAACTCCCTGAGGTTGCTACATCATTAGGGTAATAAACCATTTTAAAGTTTTAGAAACAAAGTACCTAAACTACCCTCTAAACGTTACTACTTACTAATCCACTAATCTATGGCTGCAAAAGCCTTATTACAAGACAAAATTAAAGAAAAAAAGTACCCTAAACACCTATCTACCATGGACACCTGCTCCCTTTTTTCTTTTCTTGGCGAAATTTAGGCTTAGGCTTTCAAAGAGGGTAACCTTTCTCTAGGTAGGGTAGAGTTGCTGCATTAACTCCTCTTCTCTTGGAAAAACTCAACGGAGGTGGAGGTCCTAAAATGCCGTCATCTTCGAGAATCCGATGGAGAAGAAAAGAACTTGTGGTCTTCCTGAGCTTTACCCTCAGAGCATCTTTGCAAGGAATCATGGTGATCTTCTTTCTGCCCTGCTGGAAGGAGTAAGTGTTCTTGAAACCATAGTGTTGCACATTCTTATCATAAAGCCATGGACGCCCAAGTAATATGTGGTACACTTTTAGAAGTAGTACATCACACGTCACCTGATCAGTAAATCTTCCCAAAGAATAAGTAACAAGGCATCACTCTTGAATTGACAAGTTCGTGTTGTTGACCCATACTACTTTATAAGGTGAGGGATGTGGCTTCACTTTCAGACCAAGCTTCTTGCAAGCCTCTTCAGACACAACATTAGTGCAACAACTCTCATCAATCACAAGAGAGTATAACTGGTTGCTGCACCTAACTTTGGTCTGGAAATGACTGCTACACTGCCAATCCTTAATATCCTTAACCTCCCTGGTGGTTAAGTCTAGGTGCAATACAGACACTGGACTTTCCTGCTGTTCTTGACACTGCCGCTTAAGATCTGCCTCGACCTCTAAAAACATCTCCTCGGTCGGAATATACACCTCTACATCCTCGTCATCCTCAGATGTAGGCTGTTTATCTACCATCTCGACAACTTGTTAAGGACACTGTGCCTGCCTATGGTTAGTGTTATCACACTACAAACAACTTGCACTATTCCTCTAAGGAGAATCTCCTGGTTTGCGAGCTTTGTAAGGTGGTATGGGTTTATTGGTCCAGCCTGAAACTGTTGGTGCGCCATTAGGCTGGGATCTAGGAATTAAATGATGATCTTGGAGTCTAAGACTGCATGAGGGGAGAACTATCAGGGAAAGACTGTCTCTGTTGGGTTCCCTTCAAGTGATCCTCCGTAGTATATGCTATATGAATGACATCAACTAGCATAGTTAGGTGAGTAAAACACAGATTCGCTACAATTTGAGGACGCAAACCACACCTGTAAAGAGCAATCATGAGATCATCATCCTAGCGAGCTTGCGAATGTGTAACTAAGTGATGAAAGCAGTTAATGTATTCCTCCACAGTAGAGGAGCTCTGCTGAATCTGAGTAAGCTGAAGATGGGCTCTCTACTTGGCTCCTGGAATCTCAAACTTGTGCCTTATAGCTGCCCTTAGATCATTCCAATGTCTGAAAGTATCTAAAGATCTGTGCTCCTCTTTGTGGTTGTCCCACCACATTTTGGCTGTCCCTTTTAGTTTCGCTTCAGCAAATTTCAGCTGTTTGTCGTCCGAAATACTATAGAAATCAAAGAAAGACTCCATGTTGTGCAACCAATCTAGAAACGCATCCATATCACCACCACCATAAAAATCCGGCACCTCCAATATCACATTACATCCAATGGCCTGTTGGACTACACCATGAGAGTAATCATGGTCCTCTGCAAAGTCTGGATACTACCATCTCCATCTGTTACACTAGATAGAGTGTTCTTGTTGGTCTCTTACCGAGGAGTTTCTCGAATAGTTTCTTTTCCCTTTCTAGACCCTTGGGTTTGATTTATGGTTTTGAAAATGGTCTCTAGCTGAACCCTTATGGTATCATACTTGTCATCAACCTTTTTGTTCAAATTTTGGAGTTCTCTTTTCAATCCTGTAAACTCATACTTTTCAATCCTGTAAGCTCAAGTGCTTACTCATTAACCACAACATTAAGAGAGGTAGTGGTTCTTTCCCTTTGATTGGTCATGTCAAAATTTTCTTAGGATCTTAACTAGAGCAAAGCAAGTTGGTTCCCTAAGCTCTGATGCCAAATGATGCGGAATGCAATACGAAATAATTGAAACAACTTCCAAATAACAAATAATAATCCATAGAATTAAATCTGAAAATTTGACCCTGTGGAAATTCTGTAATTTTTTCAAAAAGTATAAAATTACCAAAATACCCCTGAAACGTGTTAGAAAATTCCAGGGTTCTGGATTATTCCATGCAGACCTTTATGGACCTGTCATAAAAATTTCATAGGTTTGGAACAGCTAGCTGTTTATTCCAAAAAATACTCAATTTGGTCATGCCTGAAATTTACATAAACGTAGAAAATCAAATCAAGTACTGTGATCCAATGCCTCAAGCTTTCAAAAATCTGATCTTACTTATTACAGGAGACCCCAATGCCTCTTGAAAAGTCCTGAAATCAGTCTCAACACCCTTCGCAAAGTGTAGATAAAATTCGACAAAACCTGCCCAGACCAAGAGTGCCGCCTGGTACTGCTTTAACCTGCCCCTATTTTATAGGGGATGGTTTAAGGAAGGGAAGGACATTTCAGGATGGGTCACCCAGGGGTCCTAGATGCCCTCACAAAAGAACTCGATCAAAAGTTGGATGGTTGATGTTTGGTGTTCAAAATTTCACTTCTATTCACGTCCAAAACTCCCTGAGGTCGCTACATCATTAGGGTTATAAACCCTTTAAAAATTTTAGAAACAAAGTATCTAAACTACCCTCTAAATGTTACTACTTACTAACCCACTAATCTATGACTCTAAAAGCCTTATTACAAGACAAAATTAAAGAAAAAAGTACCCTAAACACCTATCTACCATGGACACCTACTCCTTTTCTTCTTTTCTTGGTGAAATTTAGGTGTAGGCTTTCAAAGAGGGTAAGATTTCTCCAGGTAGTGTAGAGCTGCTGCATCACAGGCATTAGCACTTGCAATAGAATAGCTTTTCATTGGTTTGCTTCAGTAGTTTAAAAAATCCAGCAAGGGAAACTTAATCAGGTGTGGACAATACAAGTAGCCTAGGTAGTGCTTCTCCAGAAATCCCAAAAAAACCTAGAAAGAGATCCCAAGATTCCTAGGACCCAGCTGAGATAGAACCAGCTGGAACCTGACTCTGATACCAAAGTTGATGCAGTACAATAGGGAACCTTGAGAAAATATGTCAGCTGCATGTAGGAGGTTGATTGATTCCTTAAATCCATGGGATTCCAGCACTCAGAATTGATCAGCACATGTAAATTCCTGCGCCGCCATCACTTAGGTGTACAGGCTCTTCCAAACAGCAATATAAAATCAATGGTGGCCTGGGTGATTTATTTGAAGCTCATCAAAGTATTTCCAAGAGGACCTAGTGACTAGCATATAGTGTATGGTCCTCTGGGTATAGGTGCTTAAGATAATTCAAAACCCATCCAAATAGACCTAGCCGCAGGTAGTTTAGATGATGGGTTTGTAAATTCTGATATGGAAACTGTAAAGAGGAAGAAATTAGGGTAGTCGCATGGTGGGGAAAGATGTACTTCCAATGGAAATTAAAACTATACCATGGATTAGGTTGCTGGAAAACTCTGGGCAGTAATAAGAAGGTGGGGTTTTTTTTTTTAATCAAACAGAAATCTGTGTTTTTTTAAAGCAGCCTAAGGGGTGATGTGATGGGTTTTGTTTTGGGTTAATTGATAAGGACCTAAGTGGTGTGGGATCAAAAGGGAATCAAAAGAAACGGATGGAGGAGTGGCCGGTTGGGTGTGATGGCATTATGGAGGTGAAAAGATGATTATGGAGAAGGAAGATGAAGTATGTTCATGGGTTTGGGTTATGGGCAGCAAGAAAAACCAGAAAATTAATAAAAGAAAAGGGAGAAGAAGAGATAAGATAAAGAAGTATGTACCTTAAGGAAATCACCAACCTCAAACTTGGAAATCACCGCCCAAGCTAAGCCTTAGGCATCAAGGACTTGAAGACTCTTCAAGCTTGAAGAGGAGGAGTTCCACTCATGGAGAGCAAGAAACAAACCAAAATTTTTATTAATTCCATCATACCAAGTACAAAAATGTGCAACCCATATATAGACTCACAAACTCATGAAAATAGCAAAAAACCAATTTAGAAACTCCTAAACTACTACCTTATTTGATACCTAAGACTTTTCTAAAGTCAAAACTACTAAAAACTTCACTTTCTAAAAACAAAAACAACCAAAATCAGGCCCTTCTAGAGAATTTCGTCTAGCACTTTTAGAGGGTCCCACTTTGACTTGTTGACTCTCTAAAATTACTGAAATACCATTGGCAATAATGCCTTATTACACAAATACCCAAAAACGAAAATTAAAATGACCCTCATGACCTAGACTCTAATAACTCATGAAATATTAACTAAACAGTAAACTAACTCAATAATGACTCCATCATGTGTCTCCAAAGATGTTCCTCCATGTGTCTTCTCATGTGTGGACCCCACCATGACCCATGTGGGCCCCATGTGTCCCCTAATGTCCACCTCAATGGTTCAATTCTGAAGGTTTTGCGATGGGTTTTACTATTGATATAAGTGAGAAAAAATCCTTGGGGTTTTCTTTCGGTGTCCATGAAGGTGAGGCTTGGGCTTTGTTTACACTCTAAAACTAATGGGAGTTGAGGAAATTCCAGAATGAAGATTCAAACCTTTCAGACTCAAAGAAAGAACATAGGGACATCGGGAACTTGAAATGGAATATGAATGATTAGGGAATTTAGCTGCTTTGGAGAACAGCTCAGTTAGGAATCTAAGAGGGCCAAAATGCAATTATCGATGAAGATCATGATTTATCATGAATATTAGAGGCATTGGTTGTCTTGTGAGAAGAGTGTTAGTGAAGGATTTTATCAAAAAGAATGGGGCAGACATTGTTATTCTGCAAGAGATAAAATTAAGTTCAGTGGTCAGTTTCCTGATCAAGGAAATTTGCCAGACTAATCAAGTGGTTTGGTTTGCCCTGCCATCTATAGGGGTTGTTGGTGGTTTTTGATATGCTGGGACATGAAAGAATTAAAGTCTTGGATTCTATTCTTGGTGTTTTTTCATTATCCCCAAGGTGTAAATTGAGAGGCTATAGTCATCTTTGGGCTTTGTTGGGTGTCTATGGGCCGTCTGATGGGGTTCTGTCAGTAATTTTCTAGATAAACTAGAGGCTGGGAAGGCCCATTCGAATGGACTGTGTTGAGGGGGTGGTTTTAACAAAGTCAGATTTTTGGAAGAAAGGATTGGAGCTCCCAGAAAATCTAGACGGATGTAAGTGTTCTACAACTTAGCTGAAAAGAATGACCTCCGTGATATTCCACTAAACAGTTCTAGGTTCACTTGGTCGAACATGCAAAGTAATCCTAACATTAGTAGACTGTCAATGGATTGGGAAGAGTATTTTTAACTAGTCTTTACCAAGATCCACTTCTGACTACAATCCTATTCTTATATGTGGAGGAATAAGTTCTTGGTTCCTAGGCCCTCTAAATTTGAAAAATATGTGGCTCTTGCATCCGGGTTTTGTTGGTTTGATGGGAGGATGGTGGAAATCTTTTTGGATGTCTGGTAGACCGGGTATGGCTTTCAAGGTAAAGTTGAAGCTCCTCAAAGAAAACTGAAGGAATGAAATCTGTTTGAGTTTGGCAAAGTGGAAGAGAAAGAGGAGGAGTTTCTTGGGCTATTGCCAAATGGGACAAGGAGTATCGCCTTGACGGGGGAAGAATTTCGTACTTGGGCTATGTTGAATGAGGAATTCATTCAAGATCAAGTGCAAATAGAAGTTTAAGGTGCATTGCCTTAATGAGGGGGACAATTATGCCAAGTTCACCATATGATTAACCATATAAGCAACATCAACAGCATCTCCAAACTTAGTATAGGGGAGGAGTTGGTGGATAACCTTGATTTAATCAAGACTATAATGTCACAAAAAGGTGTATATGGAACCGAGGGTTTTAGACTCGGTTTAGATAGGTTGACTATCAAGAGGTTATCTAAACAGTCAAAGGATAGGCTGGAGAGTCCTTTTGAGGAAGAAGGAATTAGAAAGGCTATTTGGGATTCTGCAGGGGATAAAGCGGCTAGGCCATTGACTTCTCCATTACTTTTTATATGTCATGTTGGGATGCGTTAAAGGGGAATATTTTTGCAGTGCTGATAGACTTCCACCAAGGAGGTTTCCTAAATAAGGGTGGTGATGATACAATGTTTATCACTTAATCTTGGAACTAGAAGTTATGTATCGTCAATGCGTAGTATTTTAAGACTCTCCGAAGTTCTTGTTGCAAGATTCAAAGAGATCTTATATTGCATTATATTAGAGACTTAGGGTGCTTTTGTCAAGGAGAGATTGATCTAGGATGGCATATTGTGTGAAACAAATCTATCAACTCCATGATTAATTAGATCGTGGGTCTCTTGTGTGGTTTGCAAAATCAATATGGAAAAAGCCTGATGCGGAATTCTCTTGAAAAGGAGGTAAGTACCTGCTGTAACAAGCTTAATAAAGGCTATAACAAGCTTTTTCAAAGAATGAATATCAACTAGGGGCAATTCTGGAATTTCCAGTCAGAATACGTGAAATGACCAAAATAGCCCTGGTCATGCATCAGAAAATTCTCAAATTTTGGTATATATAAAGGGTCTATGTTCAAAATTTCAATGAATTCTAACAAGATTCGACTTATCAAATCATATAATATCAGTCCAGCAGGTTTCTTTAATGGAAAAACCATCAAACGAGAGAAGAATCTTTGCTTCTAAGCTAGTAGGAAGAAGGGAAATCAAGAGGAATTTGGGGGATTGAGATGGGGACACATAGGGGATAAAAACTCTAAAAGAGATAATGCGTTATACGACACAAACAAAGAGTGCTTAGTAGAAGAACAAACATCTTTTTTGAAAGCAATAAGAACCTGAAGAATCAGCAAGGACATCTCAAGGACGAGAAACAGAAAGAGAGATACCTTGTTCAGGTGGATCTGAAGAGGCTTCTTGGTAGGGAAAGGGCGACCTAGTGCACGAGGCTCCCGCTAATGCGGGGTCTGGGGAGGGCAAGATGTATGCAGCCTTACCCCCATTAGATGTAATCATGTTTTTGGTTTCATGTCTTTTTTTACATACACCTTCAATTCTTTGCTGCCTTTTTTAATCTGCCCATGATTATCATTATCATCTGCTTTTCTATAACGACCATGAAATGAATATGAAGGAACAAGCAATGGTAATGAAGGATACATCTCTCCATTGTAACTCTCTTTCTCTCGGAAGAGATGTCAGCTATGAAAAAAAGAATGTAAAAGGCTCAAATAGTGTCACATCCATAGATACAAACCGTCTACGATTAGGAGGATGATAAAACCTTTACCCTTTCTGATTTGTGACATAACCAAGGAAAACACCTTTTTTTTTTATAGATAATGAGAATTTTAATAAAGCACTAAGCACAAAAAAGCAACATGAGAAATGCCACCCAACAACAACCAAAAAACAAGAGAAGCACAACAACAAGCTAACTTCCAACAACCCAATCCCACTCCAACAACCATTGGTACACCTTAACTTCTCTAAACAAAGGTAAGTGTGCGAGCCACCCCATTACAAAAGAGATAGTCCTATTTTGCAGCCTCCCAATCTCCACCGTAGTCCCTTAAAAAATGCAGGAATTGCATTCTTTCCAGATCGCCCAACATATAATTGCTGGCAAGCACCTCCAAATTACGACACCTCTCTTTAAAATGGGAAATGAATGGTAATCTCAACTCCAAATGAGAGGCTCCATGGAGCTCGGAGGGATCCACACCACCTTGAAGCTTTGAAAGGACCAGAGAGATCTAGCAACCGAACAATGTAAGAAAGGCCCAGTGTAATTAGATTATCAACTGTTAGGACCTTCCTGTGCAAGATCAGTCTCAACAGGAGCGAAACTTTGGTTGGAAGATACGGGACCCGAATAGACTAAATGGGGAGCCGCACCCACGGGTCAGCCATTTGTAGGTCAAATTCAACGAGAACAGACCATTCAGATCTGGCCTCTATGTCCACTCATCCTCCTCCTCTGAGCTTGGGAAATCTGGAGGAGAAGATCAGCTATCGAGTCCACCTCCCAATCATTTAAAGCTCTTCTCAAATGGAGGTCCCAACCACCCGGCTCCCTACTATCAGTGATATGGTCTTTGATAAACCCCTCTTTTGCCGTTGAAAGAGAAATAAGAGAGGGAAAGATTGCTGCAAGGATGGGAGCCCGCACCCCTCGTCCTTCCGGGACCACTCTCTATCTCCCCAACCCACAGGGAAAGAAATTTTCTGAAAGAAGTCATCGGCCTCCGCTGCTATGAACTTCCATAAGGCTGTATCATGGGCTCCCAAGGGCATCTTGGAAGTCTAGCCTGAGCACCGGAGACCATTCTTGGCAGCAATGACTCTTCTCCACAGTTGCTGGGGTTCCATTCCAAACCGCCACAACCATTTCATTAACAAAGTGATGTGGACATTGGAGCCAAGTGGGACCCACAAATGGCCTTGGTGGGGTTCACATGAGAAGACACATGAAACATCTGAAGGAATCGTTTTAGTTTATGTTTGAGTCCTTTTTAGATTGACTTTACTGTTTTATTTTATATTTTATGAGTTAATAGAGTTTAGGACTTATGTGGAATTTTAATTTTTGTTTTTGGGCTATTTTGGTAATAGGTTTTTAATAAGGTTTTAATAAGGGGGAAAAGCAGCCAAACTTGGGAGAGAGAGTTAGAAAGGGGTGTGGGCTGTCGCATGTTTGTTTTAAAAGTTATGGGCTTATAAAAGGGCCCCAAGCTCTTGTGATCAAATTAGGCAAGAGAGATTGAATAAAATTGGTTGGTTCTTAGCTCTCATGAGTGGGATTGTTCTTCTTCAAGCTTGTGCCTCAGCTTGGAAACGTACATAGGGATTATCGGGGTACGTGGGTAGAGATTACTCACATGCACACTTTTCTCTCTCTCTTTCATCTTCTTCACTTTTCTCTCTCAAGTCTTATGCCTTGGCTTGAAATCCTTGTAGGGATTATTTGGATTATGGGGTAGGGATTACTCTAAAGGTATTTATCTTTATCTTTCTTCTTATTTGTTCTCTCATCTTTATTTTACTTCTCCTTGATTCGTCTTCTTTTCCATTTTAGAATCAAAGATTCCCTTTACTAGTTTTAGAGTTCTTCATTAAAGTTCATGCTAGACTAAGTTTTATATAATTTGAAAAATCAAATCAACTTAGAATTGTATGAAATTTTAAACCTAAGGCCCTTGTATACATCAAAAACTATTTGGAAAGTTTCATAAAATTTTGATGCACGACTAGGAGTATTTTGGTATTTTTGGGATTTTGTTTGAAATTCCAAAATTTCCCTTTTGTTTATTTTTTTTTATTTTCTTCCTCTTTTCTATCCTAGACTCTTCTAGCTTCCTTTTCCTTTCTTTCATTCTATTCTTTAAATTTTAAATTTTTGGCTATTTGTGTGATTTAAAGATTAATTATTGGTGGATCAAAGTGTGTGTTCTTGCTTCTGTTATTAATTTGATGATTCTTTGAGATACTTGGTAGTACCTTACAGCAAATTTTGGTCTTCCTTCTATTGTGCTGTATCAATTTTGGTATCAGAGCTTGTGTGTTATATCACAAAACTTTGTTCTTGGCATGAAGGGAACGAAAGCCCAAGCCCCCTCCACCTTAGGCCTGCAAATCAGCTCATGCACACCATCGGGGGACTTCCAGAGAGAAAATCCCATTTGCGCTTATCCAATCTTCTTTCCGCAGCTCTTGGCAAAGGGAAGAGGGATAAAAAGTACACCAGAAGGCAAGAAAGAACATTGTTAATCAAAATTGTTGTTCTCCATTTTGACAACAGCCTGCCTTTCCAGGTTGCCAATCTCCTGTCGAAATGCTCGGCCACAAGATCCCAAATAGAGGACTTTTACTTTGCTTCTAGTGGGAGGCCAAGGTACGTCACCAGCATTTCAGCAGTTGGAGGCTCAAACAGATCAGCCCACTGCTGTAAAGAAGGAACTCGCTCTACCCCAATCATCTTAGTCTTTTGCATATTGATCCAAATCCCGAATGCTTTTTTTTTTTTTTTTTTTTTTATAGGTAAACGTTAGTGGTTAATTTATTAGTAGGTGAAGATGGGTTTTGAACCCAGGTCTGCAGTATGACATCCACAGACTTTACCAACTTAGCAAGCTGGATGCTGCCTCGAACCTTAGCAAAATACTGCACAAATTATGGATCTGGTCAGCCTCTGCCTTGAGGAAGAACAGAGCTTCATCTGCAGATTAGATTAGCGAGATGGATATATATCCCTCTTCCCCTACCCTGCAGCCTTGAACAAGATTTATAGACTCCGCCTTAGAAATGAGGCAGCCAAGGGCTTCCATCACAATGTTGAAGAGTAATGAAGACAAATGGTCACCTTGCTTTAATCCCATCAAAGACTGGAAGAAGTCCTTGGGAGACCTATTCAGTAGGAAGGAGAAGGAAACCAACGAGATGCATATGTAGATCCATCTGCACCATTGGTGGCCAAAGCCCATCTTGGTCATCACATTGAGAAGGAACTTCCAATGCACATGGTCATAAGTTTTTTCCTTATCCAGCTGCACCATGACACCGGACTGACCATGCCATTGCCATTTTTCAATGCATTCATTAGCAAGCAGGGAGCAATCAAGGATCTGTCTACCACAAACAAAGGCATTCGGTGAAGCCGAGATGATACAACTCATGACCGCTTCCAGCCTTTGAGCTAACACCTTAGCAACTAGCTTGTAAAAACTCTCCAAGAGACTTATGGCTCTAAAATCCTTGAGCTCAGCAGCACCCTTGATCTTTAGGATGAGGGAGATGAATGTTGCATTTGCACTTCTATTTAGAGAATCCTCTTGAAAGAAAGCCTCCATAGCCTCATAACATCTCCTTCTAAAATGTCCCAAAAAGCTTTGATGAATTTCACTGGAAGCTGTCAGGGCCAGGGGCTTTGTCCTCCTGCAAAGAAGACAAGGCCTCTTTGACCTCCTCTAGTGAAATTGGTCTCTCCAACCATGCACTCTGATCTGCAGAAATCCAATTTTGTGGTCTCCGACTTAGGCATGTGGACAAAACAATACGACCAGAAGTCTTTAGACAGAAGAAACTACTGATTGGGTGAGGAGATCATCTCAATTGGAGATTTAGAAGTAAGCACACAAGAGGGCATCCTGATCATTAAGTAGGAAGTAGCTTGAAGAGCTGTGGACCAGAAAACCTTAGGCACATGCATGGTAAACAACAAAGCCCTAGTAATCTTGAGAAGATGACGATATGTTTTTAGTTACATTACTCAGTTCGGGTTTTCCTGGACAGGTTATTTGGTGAATAATACCGGACCCATCAAAATAGGAAGAAAGGCTCACTAACATATGATTACCCTCATTTTTAGATGAAGAATACAAAGTTTGACATCAAATTGAGTCACAAATAATTTTGTGGAAGGATTACAAAGCGGAAGGCATATCAGTTTTACACTTCAATAGATACATCCTTGTAGCCTGAGAGAAGTTATCTATAAAGGTAATGAAATACTGATAACCAAACAGAGAGACAAAAGGGTTTAGCCCCCCACACATTAGGATCCACAATAGTAAAAGGAACTAAGCTTCGATTTTGACAAGAAGATACACTGACCTTGTTTGGCTAAATCACGAGTTTCACAATGGAAGCTAGAACAAGAACAAAGCTGAGGAAACATCCAGTGTAACCAGGATAATGAAGGGTGGCCAAGACAATCATGTCACGGTAACAAATCATTTGAACCTGATTTGCTGACATTACTGGGATCACTGGAAGCTGCTGAACTGGGGCAGCAATAGCTGGTGTAATATTTTACAGGTAGAGACCATCTTTCTCATAACCCCTACCAATCATCTTCATCATCAAGTCCTGAAAAATACAGTAAGAGGGAAAGTAACTCTACAATGCAAGGATTTGGTGATAAATTCAAAATGAACTTGGGAACACTCAATACGGATGATAGAGGCATATTGGGAGTAGTAGAAACATTTCCTTTACTGATCATAGAGGAATAGGACCCATTGGCCATCTGAACCTTGTCTTGACCAAAACAGAAATGATACAATGAAAAAAGGGATGAGATCTGTCATTTGATGTGTGGCACCTGAATCAATGAGTCATTGGATGACTGGAAGAGGCACTGTGAGGCGAGACTGAAATACTAGAACAGGCGGAGGAGATTGCAGCATGCTGTAATTGTATAACTTGATGCTGTAACTGTGTGACAAGGTTTCACAGAGACTATCTCCTCTTGATTACTGTATGGGGAACTGAGGTTTTCCATGCTCGACGATAAAGATCAACCACTTTCAAGTTACACATCACAATTCATGACACCCAATCTCTTTAAGGCTATAATTAGCCAACAACTTCAAACAATAATACTGATCTACACAACCCTTTCTTTTTAATTGCGAGGTGGCCTTAACTTACTTCAAAGGTCAACCAACAACTGCAGAGCCTCCCATGGGCTTTGACTTGCACTTCCCAGGATTACACACCCCTTTGACTGCTGAGTACACAATGCTTAGTTACCTGTCACACAACTGAGAAACAAGGCTTGGATGTCCCTAATACTACACAGTCCCAAGTCTACAACATAAAGGATTATAGAACCCTTAGAATACCACAAATAGGGTGTTACAACCGTTAAATCTCTGTCCACAAATGGCAACAAGATCGAATTCTATTCCACAGGGTTACCCAACACTTTAGCTTTGAAGCATAGCGATAGAGTTATACAGTCCTCAAATCACAAATACACCAAGAAAAGATCTCTACAGCAGTTAAAAATTCAAAGTACACACCCACACCTTAGGTAAACATTTGCAATCATTCTCAAAAACAATTACTGAGTGAGCAAATCATGAGCCACATACGGGATTGAAGCAAAAAATCCCTAAACAATGTTGGGCAGTAACTATGGTGGGCGACCCAGTGCATGAGGCTCCCGCTAATGTGGGGTCAGGGGAGGGCAAGATGTACAGTAACTATGGTATGGAAAAAATATCACCAGTGCTTTAAATCTTAACCGACTGAGCTGGGATTTATTGTAATCTGTTCCTTAAACAGAAACAAACTAATCTTGGCCAATAAACCTCATGGTCACAGCCATATACAATTACATCATTGAATCTACTAAGACATGAGAAATTCTTCCAAAAATACTGAAAAATACACTAGAAACAACAATTCTAACCAGAAATGCTTCCAACCACCTATGAATCAGACATACCAAGAACAAGGAATTTTTTCACTCACCTATTGTGTCCATACGGATGTTGATGTCATCCGTACGCATTGATGATGTTAGCAAACCTTGCTCAAACCCTTCTAGAAGAAGATACACTCCCACATGCTCTATTAGAGTATGTATATGTGCATACATTATACGATATTATACCATGCCGATATCTAAATGTATATGTATGTAATATTACAAAGAAGTCAACTCTACCATTTACATGTATTCCTAGAAGCGCAATATGAGAGGTATGATTGTTACAATTAAGCAGGAAATATTACTGAGAAACTAGGGGTGGAAGCTCGTACTATTACAAGAAAAATCATCTTGTATACTTTTTTAAGTTGGCGCGCTCGGATGCAATGAAAAATATGCAAGGGTTCCCACACCATGGACGAGTGTGGGTAAAAAAGTTAGTCCAAAAGAGTAGGATTCATTTAGCAA
>JAOXJP010249817.1:0-22121 GCA_025762735.1 Platanus orientalis
AACGGGATTACTCTAAAAACACAACCAAAATCTTGGCACTATTGGCCTTATTACATGGACACATAAAATAAATGTTAACCCCTACAATATCCATGCTAAACCACATAACATTACATCTTCAATAAATTGCTCCATGCGTAGACCCCACCAAGGCCAAGTGTGGGCCCCACCTTGCTTTAATGTTCGCATCAACCATTCACCTACTTTTCTTCATATATAATCAATCCATCCCTATCTACAGAAAACAGGCACTTGCTTGGCTCACCTGGTCCACCCTCTCCGCACATGGAAGAAAATGTTACAAACCCACTATAACAAATATGCATTAATTGCCTTTCATAATCATGTAGATTTCATCGGAGGTAATCCGAAAAATCATTGACAAACCAATTACTTGGCCAGGCCTACTCATTGACAGCTATAATCCAAGCCTATTATTTAGCTATCCACGTAGATACTTACAGTGAAGAATGGAAATACTTCAAGCTTTCTGTGTGCCAACTCAACAATATGGACCCCACACAAATTCCCCCAGCTGTCTTTTATCAACCATTTGCTGATCCCAGTAACCCATTATTAAGAAGACTCTTTGACCGGTTGCTAGACTTTTTTTGAAAGAAATGGAGTTATTGGAGAATGTTCCCCAGATTCCTCTCCTTTTGTTGAATGGTCTGAAGACAGTAACAGTAATGGTGACTAACTCATGGTCCAATTTCACATGCTAATCTTTTCATGTCTAAGGAAAAGACCCATGAATCCATCTGTGATAAAAAAAAAATTTCGTTTCGGTTGAAGTCTGTGTAATATTAAATTTTGTTTAAGTCTTGTTTGGTGTCTATGAGGCCCTGGTCTATAAATATGTGTGTTCTTTTGACCAAGAGGCATAACCTGGGTCCTGTCCAGTCCTCTCGTGTAGTACTTCAGTCTTTGAGTCTGGTTTGAAGTTGTACTTCGTCTTTATAAATTTCAGTTGAGGTTTCCATAATTTCTTCTTTATCTATCTTCTTCTTATCTCCTCTATCAGAGATATGTTCTTGGTAAGCTATTGCATATCTCTGTTACACATAATCTGTTATTAAAAAGCTACTTTAGGATAAAATATAATGTAAGTTAGGCATGCAAATTAACACATTGGGTCGCCATTTGTTTATCCGTGTAATGAACTTTTACACGGTGGATTTTTATACTTATTAGATGACTGAGTGTTTAGTCATGCTTTTTTATTTTTAACATTCCTTGAAATTTCATTGAAGATTTCAATATTTCCCTAATTTTTACAAATTTTCATTATTTCAAAATGTCTAGGGAAAATTTTCCTTGACTGCCTGAGGTGAAATATCCATCGATAATGAAATTTTAATCTTTGGACTCTATAATTCATAAGTTTAATGCAATCTTTTGGAAGGTCGCTAAATTATGAAATACTCCATAATAAAGTTTGTAGGTGCAGATGCTTAAATCCCTGCTTATGCTGCTTATCACTATGCTATTAATAGAATGCATTTGCAGTCTATAATATCCAGAGTATAGGTTATCTTCTTTTCTTCATCTATTTGTTTAGAAACTTTATTGACTACTGTTGCTTTATGTTGGCATTTCTAAATAAGTGTAATTCTGTATACAAATGCAGAAGTAAGAGGTGCACCTGGGGTTGATTCTTTTCAATTGTGCAGCAGGTTGTTGCTACAGGTGGTGCATTAATATTAGTTTTACAGATAATGAGACTTTATTGGGAGAAAAAAATGAAATGAGATATAATATAGAAGAGGTCGGGACTCTCGACTCATTCATCCACATAAAAGTTAAACTGATCTAGGCATCTATTGGAATGAATATTCAGCAAGGACCATGTATTGTGCCTCTTTGCTGAGGTGAGAATCTCCAAGGCCCTCTTGAACCAGGAGCCAGCCATCCAATCAAAATAGCAAGTCCCCTCAACTATTAGGTTCTGAATGCCCTTAGGGTTCGGCTATTCTTGATCTAAAAAGAATGGTATTCAGTTCAACTCTTGAGTTAACCACCTGCTCCAATGGGGCCTAAAAAGTGCCTAGGCTATCTTTGCATACTCTTCTTATGTTTAATGGGCTGGGGTTTCCAATGAAACATTGATCAAAGTTGAGTTTTATGGATTTCTCCATTTGTGAGGGGATCAAGCTCTCAATGTCTGCATTGATGGAGGCCCAGATCTCACCACTTTCACTCAATCCAATAGAATTTTGTCTGTAGAAATGCCTCCAAGATAGTAGAGTTGAGGAACATTGATTTTATTTTATTTTGTTATTTAGGAACATTACCATTTTTATTTAATTTTGCTGTGCATCTTATTTGGGCTAATTTTAAGCATTTCTTTGGATCAGAAATGGAGCAATTTCCTTTTAAAGAATGTTACTCTGAAAGTGGAGGAAGCAAAAATATATAAGAAGGTGAAAAAGAACAAGAACTTCTTAGAAAGTGATGAAGCTGATGATAAATTTTTTGTAACCTTCAAGGTTGATTTGATCCCAGAGAAGCGACCATTCCTTTTATCAAGGGACTTTGTCATTCTACAGCCTTCAGGCCAGAAAATCGAACCATTTAAGGTTCATCTCTTGAACTTTCATCAACATCTATTGAGACAGTTATAATATGCTAGTGTAGAAATAAAACTAATGCATGAATGAAACCAAATAGAAATTTGAGTTTTCTTTTAATGCAATCGATCATCCACCTGGAGTGTAGGATTAAGGTTTTTTTTTTCTTCTTACAGTATGAGTTTTTCGGCTATGGTCATCCTGAATACTCTTTTTAGTTCCTCATTGTTACTCCTTCGCATAGCAGAAAGAATTTATCTTTGCTCTGGGTATAAAAGGTGTAAATATATCCATCTGAAGTTTTCATATAACAATCTGTGAACCATTGGCCACTATATGTACACATAGCTATGATTTCAGATGGTGACCAATGAACTCAAAAGAAAACAAATGCTCTTGGATTTTGAACTTGACCATCTCATCATCTAGACTATTTTTGATAGTCAATGATTTGTGAACTTCAGATCAGGAGAGGAACCATTTCAATTGATCAATTTATCATGGATCAGCCATATCCCTTAAATAGTGTCTGCCGATACGTTTTGCTGGAGGCATAGCTGTATTATTAATAGAATAGTAGATTTAAAATTTTAGGAGATGAAAGAATAGAAGTTTCTGAGATAGTGGTTTCATATTTCATCCTGTTCATTTGTTGTCCAAGGTTTTCCCTTCTTTTCGATAGGAGAGGTAACTATTGTTTGTTGAGCTGAGGAAGCTTATTTATTTATTTCCTTTTACCCCCGTAATTTCTGTCTATGAACATTGCATTAGTTGGGAATGTAACTAGGATTTTCTAAGAGAGGAGAGGAAAAAGAAGAAGAAGAAGAGAATGAGGAAGAAAGTGTCATCACACAACCTTTAATAAATGTTGCCAAGAGACAGGAAATGGACATAAATGCCCTTACACAATATATTATGTACATAATACTCGTAGTAGTAGGTTGTGATTCAGCTCTAGAAAATGAATGGAAGAAGAAGAAAAGTTGAATTTTTTATTCAGCCCAAAACTCTCTATTACATTTACAATAGAAAAGGCCTATTAAGACTAAAGGCCAAAAAGAATGAAAAAGACTAAACTACCCTTACAAAAGACTATTCATTCTTATCCCACAATACCCTTATAAAAACACTTCTACACTCCCCCCCTCAAGTTGGAGCATAAACATCGTGCATTCATGGAACAGGGAATTAGTATCAATATGAGAGGCCGCCTGATTATCAAAATGTAAATGCATTGGACAATGAATAGGAAAACCAAGGTCTCTCAAATGAGTATGAAGCCAAAGCAGTTAACAAGATGCGAGAGACAACACAATACTCTGCCTCTGCACTTGAAAGAGAAAAACCACAGCTAGCTTCTTACTCTTCCTTGTCATCACCCACCGACAAAGGTACCTAATCAGCATCCGAAAAACCATCAACGCAAAGATGCCCATGGTGACATTAACACAAGCAACGGTCAAGAGTGCCTTTAACGTACTTAAGGATATGGTAAACAGCTGGCAAGTAGGATGTACTTGGAGCATGCTTGTATTGATTGACAACTCCCATATTATATGTAATGTCGGGACGATTAATGGTATGATAAATCAATTTCCCAATGAATCAACAGTAAGATCCAAGAGTTGATTTATTTAGGTTAATTAATTTTGGATTAGGGTTAGAAAGAAGAGGAGAAGAAAAAGAGGAGAGAAGAAGAAGATTGTGGAATCATGTGAGAGAGTTATGTTCTCTCTTCACAACAAAGGATTTATATTATTAAATATGATATATTGTATACAAAAGTATATACGGTATATGTACAAATACATAAAGTCCAATATACCCCCAAGTTATACCATACAATACATATTCTTCTACATCCTCAAGCTGGGGAGTAGATGTCAATCATTCGCAACTTGCCAACAATTCAACTAAAGCTTGGCCCCCTTAAACCTTTTGTAAGAATATTTGCAAATTGATCTCTTGCCTTGACAAAAAGGGAGTACAAATCTAGCCATGCTGAAGCAGTTCCTTTAGGAAATGACAGTCGCCTCAATATGTTTTGTTCGGTCATGGTGGACCGGGTTATGAGCTATGTTTATCGCTGCCTTATTGTCACAATATAATGACATGAGATGTACTACTGGAAATCCCAGCTCCGCCAGAAGCATTTTCAACTACAAAAGTTTACATATACCATGTTCCATTGATAAAAATTCAGCTTCTCCTTTGGACCGGACAACCACTGCTTGTTTCTTACTCTTTTAGGTGACCAAATTACTTCACACAAAAGAACAATAGCCTGAAGTAGATCATCTATCATTAACTGATCTAAGCCCAATCAACATCAGTATATGCCTCAGCTCGGAGATGTCCATGGGAAGTATACAAGACACCTTTTCCTCGACACCCCTTTAAATACCCAAGAATCCGATACGTAACCTCCATATAAGCAATGGTAGGAGCATGCATGTAACTAACTCACTGACGGCATTGGCAATGTCAAGTCTAGTCAAAGATAGGTATGCAAGTCTTTCCACTAAACATTGATATCTGCATGAATCATTAAGTCTGCCATCTTGGTCATCTTTAAGGCCGTGATTTAGATCTATAGGTGTAGTGGCTGGTTTGCATCCAAAGTTCCCAACATTACCGTGATGCAGTACAAGCCTCGAATTCTCAATACTTAGCATGTAAAGACACTTCTAGCCCACTTGGGCATTTAGTCAAACACTCTGTAGGCAGATTTTCTGTCCAGACTAATTCTTCAAGCCTAAGAATTCCAAAGGAATCAAAAACCCATTAAGGGCATGCTGGGTGCAGGTATGTTCTTTGTGTGTTCCAAGTTAAAACTTCAAAGGGTCATTAAATGGTATAACCGCAAGGTAGGGAAGGTTGAA
Organism: Platanus orientalis; assembly: GCA_025762735.1. Taxonomy (NCBI): domain Eukaryota; kingdom Viridiplantae; phylum Streptophyta; class Magnoliopsida; order Proteales; family Platanaceae; genus Platanus; species Platanus orientalis. Next base: position 5,453 of record JAOXJP010249817.1, read on the forward strand.
AGGTAATGGATTTTGAAGAAAACCCAAGATAGTGCTGGAAAAATCTGGACAACAGATATAGGGAAGTTTTAATAAAATTCAAAGGAGGGAATGGGATTTTTCCTCAGATGGAGTATGTATGGGAGAGTGGTTTGTGGTGCAAAGATGTAAAGGGAGATATAATTAGAAGTGATCGGCTGGTGTGGGGGGAATGGTCGGGATTGAAAGGAATGCTTATGAAGGTGTATGGAGGGATTTTAGAGCTTGGGAAAAGGGTTTGGACTCTGGGTAGCAAAGAAAAAAACCAGAAAAATAAGAGAATAGAGAAGAAGAAAAGGAAGATAGAAAATGATACTATGAGGAAATCACCAACCTCATAGGCTTGGAAATCACCAACCAAGGTTCCAATACCTGGCATCAAACAATGATCTTTATGGCTAGTAATCAGCAATACAGTGGTGAAGATAAGCAACAAAGAATCTCCCAAAATAACATGTACTGTTTGAAGGAGAAAACAAGAAGTAACCGTTGAAAAATTTAAGGGATTGAGGTTGGTTAAAATGGGACTGAATCCAGGTTGTAATGTTTGTAGAAGGCTGGCACAATTGGGTATTGTAGGCCTGTGAGTGGTAGTCTGATTCAGAACACAGTGAGTGGACAAGGGTGTTATTATGAGACAAAACAAAGGCTGTCCTGGGACAAATGATGGACAGAGACAGAAAAGTTTGTGTTATTAAAAGGGCTGAATAATCTCAGAACAAGGGGTCAAAACAGGGGTTTGTTAATCAGGGTTAAGTGCTGATGAGTATCTTTTCTGGCTAAGCAACAAGTTGACTGGAATACTGATTAAGTTCAGACTAATATGTACCTGGAATACTGATGTTCAGATCAGTACTTTCTTCAATGAATCAGGCTGATCAATGGGAGATCTCCATGTGTGCAAACAAGTGTTCAAAAACAGCAACAACAATAAAACCTGGGTAACAACTAATGAGCTGATTTGTCCTTCCAAGCATTAGCAGACACAGCAAGTGGAATAATCTCAGGAAGCACTTCTGCAGTAAACTAATAATCCAACAACATAGATTCTCCTGTAGCTCAATATATGACCTCCAGGTAACAACACCCACGATTAGGAATAGTAATGATCAAAACCCCATATTGGTAGCAGCAAGTGGAATTTATCATTTCTTCACTTCAAATATCAGTACAGCATCAATAGAGTTCACTTGTGGTTCATTCAATCCCTCAAACCAGCATGAAATACTCCATGTGTAGATATATGATGCAGCAGCCTTGCAATTTTTGGAGAACACCTATCTTATTTGGAAGCCTAAGCTCAAGAATTATCAAGGAGGGGAGGCCAAGGGAAGATGTCCATGGTAATTAGGAGTTTAGGGTATTTTAAGGGGGGTTACAATATTTTATGTGTCTATGTTATAAGGTCAATAGTGCCAAACTTTGGTTTTTTTAGAGTAATTCTGTTTTTTATGTTTAGCCCACTTTTTTCAAGGTCAAGACTTTACTCTTTAGTTTGATTTTGGTGTAATTAGATAGGTTATTTAGTTACCTTTCTAATGAGACCAAGATTGCGCAAATCCTAGGTGATTTGGGGAAATTATGACCAAATTACTAAGGGGTGGTCACTGAAAAATGGGAATAGTGTTTTTTAGAAGTCTTAAGTTTGAGTCTTTAGGAAAAAAAGTTTTTAGAAAGTTTTATGTTTTTTAGAAAATTTGGCTAGCAAGTTTAGGATTTTAGGAAGTTTCTAATTTTGGCAAGTTGCCAATTACTTAAGGTTGTAAGTCTATTTAAAGGTAACCCCTCCCCTATAATTTAGTACTGAAGAATAAATGAGTTTTGAAGATTTGGGTGTTCCCAAGGTGTGGCTGTAGCCATGTTCTTCTCCAAGGGTTGATGCCACTCATAACTCCTTTCTTCTTCTTCCATAGGTATAGCCACAAGCTCCTTTCTCTCTCTCAAGCTAAATCTATATATTTTTTTTCTTTCTTTTTTAGTTTTTTCCTAACTTTATCTTTCTTTCTATACTACTATTTTCTCATTTTTTCTATCATATTCTTCTTCTTCTTTTTCTTCTCTCTTGGGATCTCTATTAAAGCACATTCACTTTTTTATGAAATTATTTGATTTGACCTATCAAATCTTATCGGAATTTCATGAAATTTTAACTGTAGAACCTTGTCACCGTCAAAAACGATCATAAAATTTTCAGAATTTTCTAATGCGTCAAAGGGTATTTTGGTAATCTTTGGATTTTCTATCTAAAATTACAAAAATACCCTTTTTAGGTCTTGTTCCTTCTTTTCTTCTTCTTTTCATTTTATATTCTTGTAAACTCTATTTCTACGATTCTATTATCAATTTTCTCTTATTTTTGTGGTTACTTGAAGTACTAAATTCAATTCTTGAAAACTTTGGTTTTCGTATTTTAAATCTAACCATTATTTAAGGGCTTTGGAATTACTTTACATCAATTTTTGGTATCTTCTCCCTTGTGCTACATTAGTTTTGGTATCAAAGCTTATATCCTACATTAGAATATTTCTCTCCCAAAAGAAATATGTGTTAGACTTGCTCCAAGTAGTTAGGTTGTTAGGGTTTAAACCCTATGAGACTCCAATTAAGTCTAATCATCATCTTCAAGTTGATGAGCGAAATTGTCTTATTGATGTGGGTCTCTACCAAAGAATTGTTGGTAAACTTATTTACTTGACTTTGACTCGGCCCGATATCTAGGTTGTTAGCCAATATATGCATGATCCTACGACTAGACATCTTGAAGCAACATATTGCATTGTTAGACATTTAAAGAAAAGTTCAGGCCAAGGACTTTTATATGCCAAGGGGCCAGATTCTTAAAATTGAGACCTTTATTGATGCATACCGGGCAAACTCGAAGTCTGATAGAAGATCCACATTTGGTTATTGCACTTTTGTAGGTGGAAACCTGATCACATGGCGCAGCAAGAAGCAACCAGTTGTGGCAAGATCTAATGTAGAAGTTGAGTTTAGAGCGATGGGATTTGTGAGTTGTTATACATACATGGTTTCCTTAGAAAGTTGGGATTATATCCTAAAACGCCGATGTGTTTATACTGTGACAACAAAGCAGCTATCAATATCGCTCATAATCCAGTCCTACATGACAGAATAAAGCATATTGAAGTTGACACATACTTTATTAAGGAAAAACTAAAAAATGGGCATATATTCCCTTTGCAAAGACTGGAGATCAAACGGCAGATCTGTTCGCCAAAGACCTATGCAGTCCATGGTTTAAGGATATTGTTAGCAAGCTTGGTATGTGTCACATCTACATACTAGCTTGAGGGGGAGTGTTGATGTATAGGGGTACATTACATAGGGGTATAGTTGGTAAATACCTCATATATGTAATCTCTAAATGATCAATAAAAGATAATTGTATGATGTAGAGAATACAAATACAATTTCCTTAATTATCTCTCGTTTCTTCTTCCTCTTCTTTCTCTCTCAAACCCTAATCAAACAAATCTACTATTTTCCCCTAAATTCTGCTTAAGATATAGAAGGGCCCAGGATACTCAGTGTATAGACTTCCATTAAAAATTCAATTTTAAGTCTGAAACAACTCCATACTAATCCAAGGAAGATTTTAGGTCAACAAGTATGATGAGCTTAACAAAAAACTCAAGGTAGTGACTGCACTTAATTGATTTATGGCATAAAAATAAATAGGAAATCGACCACACATACCTCTGGCAAGCTACCTCTACCAGCAATTTTCCTGAGAGTGAACATAACATGACCAACACCATGGAATAATTCCAACAGCTAGACGATAATTCCAAAAGAAAAATAAAAGGGAAGAAAAAGAAGAAGAAGCAAAGACCATGAAACACATAATGCTTGCATTCAAAATTCAATTATTATCTGTCCTGTAAGTGCTGGACACCATCAATGGATAAACATAAGCCAACAATCTTCATAAAGTCACTAATAAATTTCTTTATGCGACTAAAACATCAAAAGAGAGGACTCAAAAAGGTCATCTTGGACAAGAAAGGAATACTAACCTTGGTGGTGAGCTCATCCAAAGCTGGATATGCAGCAGTCTCCAGTTCCGTTGTACGTGCACTGAGAAAACTACAAATGGCTTCCAATGCTACTTCTAGTGCCCGAAATTCAAATGGAGACTCTACATTACATTACTCAGTGTCATTAACAAATCCTAGAATAACACAACTTTATATTAATTCAAAAGGGAGGTGGGGTGGACAACACAATTTAGTTTAGAATAAAATATTTCACCAGCAGTAAAAATAAAAAATAAAATTGCAAAACAAGACTAAAACCATAAACCAAACGAGCATAATTAACTAGGAAGTACCATCTTCTTCAACAGCTTCACCATCATTTTGCCCGCTTGGATGCTCCTTCCCGTCTTCTTGTCCTTGATTAATAGAATTTGTAGGAGGCAAGCGCCTTCGAAGTTCTTGGACAATGGGAACAACATTTTCATCCAGTGGATCCCGAAGCAATACCTATCCAAAAAAACACAAATTGCTAAATCCTAAGAAGAACTTTCATCTTTTCTACTTTACTTTTGCACTTCTGCCTTCTGTTCAACAAGCTGGAGACTCAAGCTTGAAATTATTTGAAACTAAACGAATTTCATTCTTTTCATATCAGAAACCCAAAAAGAAGAAAGAAGAAATCTCAATGAAAAATAAAATAAAATAAAAAGATCATGTTAGAATAAGTCCTCAAAATCGCAAATTTTAATATTTTCTCAACTACAGCTCACACAACCAACCAGCAATATTGAGATTACAAGAACAAAAACCAACAATTAAAGATAATTGGGGGGTGGAACTAATAAATTTTACCTCTTCTGCAGTGATTATTGCTTTGATATGCTGAATACCAAATTCAAAGACAAGGAACGAAAAAAGTATTAGCAAAAAAAAAGTAATAATAAAATAAAACCAGAGAAACTCAAGGAAACACGAAACGGAAAATGAAATTCACCTCCAAATTAAGAACAATCGCCCTTTCTCGACCTAATATAGTGGAAGGATACGATAACAGAGGGTCGAGGATCCGAAAATCTCTAGCGTGAATCTGAACCCGATGCATAATAGCGTACTTGTCGACATCTAAGATTGTGCCCTCTCCAGTGCAATCCAGCAAAATCCAGCTCCTCGAGACGGCAATTTTCTTCTTCGAAGCGGCTTGAGGATCCGCAGGGACGACGTCTGCGTCTCGAGCCATTTGCTACCATCCCAAATTACATCCCCAAACAAAAAACCCAATTCGAATTTCGCAAAACAGATTCAGAAACAACTAATCTCAACGAAGCTTCGCGAGTTTTCTGACGTAAATTTTTACGCAATCATTAAATCGAGAGTCTGATGAGAACACTGAAATGAAGAAAAGAATAACAATTCTAGAGGAATAAAAGAGCCTGTTTCCAGTGGAGATGAATTAGGGTTTCTGATTTGAGAAGGAAAGATATATAGAAATCGCCATTGATGGAATCTCCGAAGCTCAGAGATGGCTAGTTGCTTTTACATCTACATGGCTAATAATGCCGGGAGTGGAGACACCACTGTAAATCTGTAATTAAAAAATGTTTTAAAAACGAACCGCTCGAACCGGAATATGCTAATCATCGACGTCGGCCGACCGGTTTTATACGGCCGGCCCGATTTGTTTGATAGAGAATTTGCCGCTTTGATATAAAAAGATTAGAAAATATTATTTTGTTTGTTTTTTCGTAGGCTACTGTGACACTAATAAGCGGGACCCACATTACCAGGTGAGTATGTACACCGGTGAGTTGTTGCTAAGAGGATTCGACCGCTAACCTTCCATCTGGGAGGATAAAAATCATTTGAGGCTTTCATTTTGAAAAGAGAAAAGAACTGCCGTGGCGAATTTTGCAATGACTTGCTGTAACATGTATTTTTTTGTCTTTTAACATGGGTTCATTTTTGTTATTGATTTTTTTGGCAAAAGATCAGCTCAAGCAAGATTTCCGCAAGCATGCGTAAGGATCTTGCTCGAGCTGTCATATAGCATAAAAACGAAGGTAAAATCAGAAGCTGGGTTTGATTTCTTTCTCTTGTTTGTTTTACGTGGCAGCTCAAACAAGATTGTTTGCAGATGCTTGTGGAAACCTTGCTTAAGCTGATCTTTTCCCCTTTTTTTTTTTAAGGTTTTTATTCATGTTATAAAAAAGCCACAGCAAATTTTTTGGGAAATGATCTTCGGTGACATGTAACACATGCTGACATAAGATGCGTGTTGGAATTGGAGAATGATTGTTTATGATGAAAAAATGTTGTAATCCTTTAAAGACATGCCACAGATTAACACATTAGGTTTTTAGAATTTGATTCTTCCTTTTGGATACCAATTTTTCAATTGAATACTTTTAACCCAAACACACCATGGGTCAGTCTATAGCGTGTGAAGAAAATCACAGATACTTTTTCATGAATCATTTGTTTTGATTTGAATTTGGTGCCTCTTTTTGCGGATTTTTCCTTTATTTGAACAACTTTTTTTTTTTTTGCCCCTTTTAACCCTCTTCACATCACGTCTCAATCCATGATGTGGTCACACATTAATCTTATTAATGTTGGCCACAGAATATTGGCTCGCTTTTAAGAGGTGATCCTCTATTGCATCTTAAAGTCTGGCATCATCTGTAGTGCTACACTAGTCCTAAAAAGTGAAAATCATTCATCCAGATTTGAATTTTTTGGGGCATATGTGTACTGCAGTCATCTGCAAGATGATGTTAGACTTTAAGCTGCAGTAGAAAATCCAAGCTCCAAATCATCCATTTTAATGAACATACTAGCAAATGAACTCATGAGAATTCGCACGAACAGTGTAATTAGTACAAACCCTAATGTGTGGCGTATAATGTACAAAATTATAGAGCACAATATTTTCAGTAGAGGTGGAAAAACCTTTAAATGGAACTTTTTTTTTTCTTATTTCTTGCTTCAATGATTAATTTGAACTATCAAAACTGAATGTTTATAGAGTCCATAATGTGAAAAATGATTTGGCTCTCACTTGTATTTTTTTTATTTGAAATATAGTTGCCAAGATATGGAAATGGTTTAATCTTACCATCTTGAAATCATAATGCTTGACAGCTACTATTAGAGAAAAAACCTGTATAGGTTTTAACAATAGCACAATAAAAAATGGCACTACAAAAAATATGATTTTTAGTGACGGAAAAATACCACTGATTATAAATTGTCAGTGGCGGTTCTTAAGCACTACCACTAATAGTCCACTATTAGTGGCAGTTCTTGAAAACTGCCACTAATAGTCCACTATGGGGGGAGGTTTCGGAAAACTGCCGTGGATAAGTCTATTATCAGTGGCGGTTTTTCGCGGGGTGTTGAGTTTACATTGCCACTAATTAACATTATCTGTGGCAGTTGCAATAGGCTGCCACTAATAATATAAGATTATAACTGGCACTTATGATTGGCCGCCACTAATATCCTTTTATTTAGAAGCCCTTTTCCCTTTCTTCCCACAAATAACCTACAAATCTGACCCTTTCTTCTCACGATTTCTCATATGTCATCTCTCAGCTTGACCCTGCGATTTGTTGCTGAGAAATCTTCCCGGCCGATAGGACTTTCGCCACCGAAGACTTCTCATCTCCCATGTCTCCTCTATTGCCTCTTTCTCTCATCTCTCCTCTCTCCTCTCTCCACCGGCGGTTATTTTGGGTTAGGGTTTCACAGTGTATGTGTGTGTGATCTTCCCAATCGCTCCTCTCTTCAAATACTTTCTCAACAGGGGGGTTTAAACACTGTAAGAATGACTCCTTGACTTCATCTCTCCTCTGTTGTTAGGGCATAGTTGAATGGTAGCATGCTATTGTTATGGATTTCTTTTTTTGAAAAATATTTTTAATTTTTAGATATGGTTAGTAATGTTTGAAGATTCAAATGCATGGGATGCGAGATTAATCTAGCAAATGTCAAGATTAAGGGCCAAATTGTGCACAATTTGTTTAAGGGGAGATTGCTAACTATTTGAAATAGGCTGCATTGCATTCTTGAAACCACATCATGGAATGCTCTTTTAGTTCTTTCTCTTTTTTTTAGTGTAATTTTTCCTTTATTTGTTTGTTTGTTTTTTTTTTTGGTTCATTCTTAAATTCTGGTTTTAGACATTTAGAATTAACAGGTTTTTTGGGGGGAGAGATTAGTTCTAGTGCTTTGTTTTTTATCATTTGTCATCCATTTTTGAGTTTTTGGGTTTGAGGTGGCTAAGGTTTTCCCTTTGAGATGGTCAGTTCTATTTTTTTTTTCCCTCCCTTTTACATCAAATATATGTACTAGGTGAAGGATTATTTATTTTTATTTATTTGGTAGAAACCCTAAGCATTCACAAGATGCTACAACAATTAGATTCCTACCTCCTTTATTACCAAAATATGAATGAATATCATAGGTTTATGATGACCTTATTATTTCTTTATTTTTTTTAACAACCCAATATGACCCTAGATGAGTCCATCTTGAAGCATCAGCTTATGTTTTTAAACTGTTACATTTAGGTTAGACATAGCATTTGATTGCATATTAACTTCAGCAAAAGTGGACTCATCTCCATTCATTATCATAATATGAATAAAGTATCATAGAAACTTAGGATGACTGCATTTCTTTTTTATTTTTTTAGCAACCCAAGATGACTCTTAAGTGAGTCCATCTTAAAGTATCAACTTATTTTTTTTAACAACCCAATGTGACTCTAGATGAGTCCATCTTGAAGCATCAGCTTATATTTTTAAACTGTTACATTTAGGTTTGACATAAAATTTATGTCACGCCCTAAAACCCGCGTGGAAAATCAAGTATAATATAAGAAACATGTGTGCACTAATCTTGGCATGTGATATTGCTCTTTTATTATGGAATAAGCTCTTGCTTATTTTATCTAATTGTAGTATATCTTCTTTTTTTTTTTCATTTCTTTTATCCCCATTATTTAACTTCAATTATCAAATCATCGCAACGGAAACATAATTGTAAAATAATATTCATTCAACAATTATAACGGAAATGTAATTAACATCCATACCGAACTACATTCTCCAAAATAAGCAATATCATCATATAGGCCACCAAACAGGCCAATAACAAAAGAGTCTCCAATGAAACCACAACCATCTCATATAAGTCGTAATTCAATAATCCATGAGTCATACATGAAAGATGTTATAAATAAAATGAACAAAAAGAAAGTAGATAAAATGGTCTTCTCATCTCACCAACCATCTCACAAAACTAAGCCTGCCAAAGATCCCATGCTACAGGGCACCATCTAAAAGAGAGTTTAAAACATAGGTAAACTATAAAGCCCGTAAAAAAACATACATAATGTCCTACATAATAAACGAATGTCACAAGTATAGAATGATACCAAATCATAATAGATGAATATATAAGAGTTGAACTAACTATGATAATAAGCAGAATCTAATAAAGATGCAAAAGTAGTAAGCCAAATCAACAAGAGTCTATAACTGAAATCAATAAAATGTTGTTCATAAGAAAAATGAAACATGTAATGTAAATGTTTGTTTGAAAATACTTATAAATAAATAGGCCTTAGCACCTCTCAAGTAAGCTGTCTTAGCTAATAGATATAAAAATCGATGCATGTTCATGGAAGTCTAATGTAACTCTCAAACCAACACAACTCAAAGGATTTATAACAAAACACACCTCAGATCAAAACCAACTCAACCCATATAGGGTCTTCGGAAAAACCGAAATCTCATAAAACCCATGTAAGGTCTCCGACAAAACTGAAAGTTCACACAAAACTAGTGAGCATCTAGTGTCATCTTCACCTATTGATGTGACCCGGAGATTAAGTACCTAAAATGGGTCATAAGACTTTCTTCACCTATTGATATGATCAGGTGGTTAAGTACCTAAAATGGGTCATAAGACCTTCTTCACCTATTAATGTGACCCAATGATTGAGTATCTAAAATGGGTCATAAGATCTTCTTCACCTATTGATGTGACCTAATGATTGGGTACTTAAAATGGGTCATAAAGCCTTCTTCACCTATTAATATCACCAGGTGATTGGGTCCAAAAGCAAAAACCTCGGAAGTGAACGATACTCAAATCCATGCATACATAAAATAATATGTAACTACATAAGGCTAAAATGCAAGAAATGTCTATGTAATAGAATTTCATAAGTGAAACCATATAAAGTCCATACCTAAAACCAAACAAAAAGTAATAATTTATATTCACACCAAAACCAAATGCTCGAAAATTCCTCTTCTAACTTTCTAAAACCAATCATAAGATAAGAGTTCCAAACAAGATACGTAAATGAAATTGTGCTAACATGGAGCTCATCGGATTAAGTCTAAATGGATAAAATCAAATGAGAAGCATAATAATAATATCAGTGAACAACTAGCATATATAATAATACAAGAAACAAAACATGGGGTTGATCAATTGAGAAGAGGCTACCAAATAAAAATAATGATGTGAATAGAAATCTTAAGAATGGAGAAATCAAGGCAATATCAAACATATCAGATAAAATCATTTTCCTTTTTAATTTCACAAGAATCTAGATTTCTCACATTTAATCTAAAAAAAAAAACTTAAAATTTCAATGAATCCAAGATGACAAATAAAGAGAATGAGTAAATCTTGGATAACACATACTCAAAATGGAATAAACCTAATAATACACATGTAGAATCCAAAGATTTGTGTAAACAAGAGTTCTACCAAGGTATAATGGAAGGATTTATTTTATGGAATGTGTAGAATTACCAAAACCACAAAACTTATAGTAAGAAACAATGAAAATCTGTAATTTCTCCCAAAATGGTAACAAAAAATGGAGGAAATTGTAGAAAAATCAAGAGAGTAGAGAAAATGAGTAGTATATCATGTATGAATACTCACAAAATACTCATAAATCTAAGCATCAAGTGAAAAAAAAAACTTTTCAAACTTCATAGATGAAACAAACTAAGTGATGAAAAACTGAGATTTCATCCAAAATGAAGAATACCAATGAATAAAAGCATAAGAATCCAAGGTAATAACACACCATGTTTGAAAACTCACTCAAAACTCATGAATCTAAGCATCAAGTGGTGTGGATTCACTAAAACCTTATAGATTAACAAACAAGAGATGAAGAAACTAAAATATTAATCAAATAAATGAATAACCATGAATAAACAAGGGGAGTAGCACATCATATATAAAAACTCACTCAATCTCATGAATATAAGCATCAAGTGGTGTGGATTCACCAAAACCTCATATATTAACAATCAAGAGATGAAACTACAATACCAACTGAATAGATGAATAACCATAAAGAAACAATAGAAGAAACAAGATGAGTAACACATTATGTATAAAAACTCACTCAAAATATCATGAATCTAAGCATCAAGTGGTGTAGATTCATCAAAACCTCATAGATTAATAATCAAGAGATGAAGAAACTAAAATATCAACTAAATAGATGAATAACCATAAAAAAAATAGAAGAAATAAAGGGAGTAGCACATCATGTATGAAAATTCACCAAAAACTTGATTTCCTCATTGTCTAAGCTCCAAATTTTTCTAATACTTCTTTCCCCTTTCCTCTTCTAGGCTTTTCTTATGTTTTGGTTGTGTTCTCACCTAATTTGGATAAAAATTGGTTAAATTTCCTTTAAGGTTCAATAACACACTTATAAAAAGATTCAAATCACAAGGGAGAGGAATCCCTAACTTTTTTTTTTTAATTCTGGGTAGTGGTGGTTGCCTAGGACAACTCATGGTTGCCCTAGGTACCCCATCTCAGTCGCCCAAGTGGTGTTACGGGCGACCGGCCTATGCAACCCGAAACCCCCCAAATTTTTTCAACAAAAACACTTCATAGTATATTGACCATAAATTTCTGTAGAAAAATCCAAATTGAGCGCCGCTTGTTGCATTAAAAAGAATACTCAAAAACCTTTCTAACAAGGTATAGATCAGTCTCTAGTTTCCTCTAGATTAGTGTCAATGGGCCTAGGAAGTTACCCCAATTACGAAATTAGGATAATTTTTTAACTCGAATAATTTGCTATCCAACTTGGGTTCTATACTTCTAAATTGGTCCAAGAGGTTCCTAACCCACTCTAAGGTCTTTATAAATATGCAAAAGATAATTTTACCATTTATAAAAGAAAAATTATAATTTTACCCCTCAAGTGAAACACAAGGTGTTACAATTTAAGTGCTTATCAATTTCAGCAAAAATGGACACTCATCTTCATTCATTACCATAATATGAATGAATATCATATAAACTTGAGATGACTCCATTTATTTATTTATTTTTTAGCAACCCAATATAACTCTTAGATGAATCCATCTTGAAGTATTAGCTTATGTGTTAAAAATGTAATGAGTATTTGAAATGAAATGATTTAATTCCAAGTAGCAACCAAATACAACAATTTTAAAATTGTTGAAAAAAATAAAGTAGAAGAAAAGGATGATAGGAAATAAAAAATAATAACAATTACTAAAAGGGATTAGTGGAAATTTGTGGATCACTTGCAAAATAATCCATTGACTCAAGAAAATATTTACTTTCATGGATTGGAGTAATTGAAGAAAGATTCCAGTGAGGAATAGATGGGGGTTGAAGTCTGTAAAAAGCTCATTGGAAGGGGGAAAAGAGGGTAAGAATACCAACCTAAATTAAATGTAATTTACAATAATAGTGACAAAAAATAGAAATAAAAATTAAATTTTGAATTAAATAATTGTTATCAATCTTAATTCGTTGTAGTGTTTTGTAAATTAAAAATCATGTATGCATCAATTGATAGTACTATCAAACATACAATCCATCAATATTTTGTGACGATTATATATGAAAAAAGATAGTGATGTAGTATAAAATAAAAAAAACATCTGGCATTGTTTGGTATCGAATCAAATAAAATTGTAATCACCAATATCATTAGAGCATTTAAGTGGAATTATGATGTGGTTGATTTAGATTGTCCATTGAACGTTGATAGGTGTATTCAATTTCATTGACTCATTGATTTGATTACTTATGAGTATATTACCATAGTTGAGTGATTTAGGATGACAACTCTATAGCCTACAATGCATTAAACCCTTCTCTTGGTAGAAACCCTGAACATTAACAAGAAGCCATAACAATTAGATACCTACCTCCTTTATTCCACATGGATGTTTCTTTTATAGATTTAGATGTTTTTTTCTTGTTCATATTTGTTGTGTAAGGGTTGTAGAAGTCTTGGCATTTGCTGAATCCATAGAACTTGAAATTCATTTCACTCAATTTGTTCCTGCAGTTTCCTATTAACTTATTTATTTATTATTATTTGTTTTTATTTTATTCTATTTTTTTTGTAAATTTGTTTTATCTTCTCAATGTCTTTCCAATGTGGGTTTTCCAAATCTATCAATTGGTCATGGTTGGATAACCTTTCAAAAAACATGTGGGTTTTCGATGTTGAGCAACCATCCGAAGTAGATAGGGGGGTTTACTTTTATTTCTTCTTTGTATTAGGATTAGTTTTTGTGTTTGAAATCGGGGGAATTTTTGAGCAATTTCGTTGTTGTTGATCCATTCAAGCTGATTGATCAGGGCTTGTTCCATCTGTTGTCTTTGCCCAATCTCTTCGAACTAGTTTCCTTCTTCTATTTTTTTTCTTATTTATTTATTTATTTATAATCTTCTTGCTATTAGGATTAGTTTTGGGTGTTTTAAATTAGGGAAAGTTTTGAGCAATTTCGTTGTTGTTGATCCATTTTGAGGGATGTGGAGTTTATCTCTTATATCCTGATTCATTATCCCTATGCTAAAGAAACTTAGACAATAATGATTAGGGTCATTGGACAAAATTATGGGCCCAAAGTAGAGAAAAGTCATTAACCACTCACTCCACACTGTTATTGTAGAACTCAACCTCAATGAAATAAATTCAACCAAGCAATTAAATATATCTGACATAGTTCTGCAGTCCCTAAAATATACCCAAAATTCATTCTGGTTATAGTAGGGTTTCCCACAACTATATTGATAGAAGAAGAAGAGATGCAACATCTAAACAAATTCAATCTTTGTGAATTGCGGACTATGCACTTTTTTGTTATTTTTCATGTCGTAGCCATGGTTTTATCAAATTTTAATATTTTAAAGAAAATTTACATATTATGTGTTTTTTGTGATAAATTATTTGAATTTGTTTTTGTTTTGATTAATGTACAATTATTTTCCCTCTGTATTACTATCACCAGTGGCATCCAGTGCATTTTGCTCTTCTTGGTTTGTTTACCATTTCACTCACTTTTGCAGTTGGATTGACCTATCCGTTTACAAGTGGTATGAATTATAAACCCTAAAATTTCTTTCTTTCTTGTATGCTAGGATAAATAAATGTTGGCATGGAATAGGCTTAACCAATGTTTCAAGTCATAATTTACAATTTTATATATTCTAAGCACATCGATTGAGTGTTTCTTTTCTTTTTTAAATTCATTTTATCTATTTGTTTATTTAAAATGCTAGCTTGTGATTAATAGAAAGTACTTTAACTTCACATTGGATTTTAGTTTATTGCTAAATGTTGGCATGGAATGGTTGTTATATATATTGTAAATGAGGATGATGTTTTTAGTGGGAGACAGTTTGATTACAGACTCCCTTTGTGGAGAAGTATGAGGCTCCATAGTATTGTTTGTACTATATATATATATTATTTGCTAATTGTTGAATGCATTGGAATTTTCCAAATCGTAGTAGTACAACCCAATGATGGATTTTTCCATAAAAACTATCACTTCAAGCTTCATTTGAAGCTTTCTCCATGGTTTCCAATAAGTTCTTGTCAGTTAGAACAAGTATCATGCCAGTGGAAATGGTAAACCAAAAAGCAATTGTATCGTATTTAAAAAATGGTAAATTAAGTTACATGATACTCTATCAGTGTAACTATGACTAAATAAAGCTTCATTGGAGCATATTCCATAGCTTCCTTATGTCTTCATCACTTAGAGAAATCATGTACTCTTGACACATTCAAAAAAGAATTTTCAAAAAGAAAAACTGTGTATATCAAGGCATTAAGACAAACAAGTGAAATTTATCATATATGAAAAATAAAAAACACAGGAATTGATAGTCTCTTTTTGAAAAAGTAGAAAACAAGTAGTTTAAAGGAATTCCATAAAAACTACTCCCCAAATATTTGGAAGAGAGTAGCAAGAGACAAAAAAAAAAAAAAAAAAATCAACAGGACTATACAAAAATCTTGCCTATCCTCATTTAAACTGAGGAAATAAACAATGCTACAGGTCAGTGTTCATATTAATAAGAGACAACCCACTCAGCTATGTCTTGACCAATTGAAGAATATGTTGGCGGAATAAGGGTGAAATAATGAACCAACAGAAATAGGTTAGCCCAAAACACCCAACTGTAGCCAAGTACAATATAGGCAACAGGGAAAAATAGGAAATCAATAAGTAGTTGATCACCTCAGCGAAAGTTTCCTCTTTTTAAACTGTACACAAAATTTCCCCTTCAAACTTAATTTTAATAATGATCTCGCTTGCTTGAATGATGGATAACCTGATGAGGATTTTAAGAAACTTCTAAGTGCAACAAAATGACTACTACTTGTAAAAAAATAAAATCTATAACAATTACTCATCATTAGGACCATCAATTGAATGAATAAAGTGGACATTCTTTTCAGTTTGAGAAATCAATATTTGGAAGTATATAAGTTCTTGTCAAATTGAAGGGGAAGGGGGTAGAAGGGAAGAAAAAAAAAAAAAAAAGGTCATTACCCAGTGATGGCCTCATAGTTACAGAGTTGAAGGAATTGATTTTCCTGAATCCTAATGGCTTTTCCATGGCTTGATTACCCGGATGAAATCAATTTAAATTGTTAATTTTTATAGAGTGATGGGGGACTTCAATTTGTGGACTATTGGGATTGTTTCAACCAACTATATTTTTAACATGTAGGAACATGTTCGGCTTATGGATTAAAACAGTCAGAGTAAAAGTAGTCAACTTGAGTTTAGTGAGCTGAACCAAGCCTAAGTTGAGCTTGCTTCAATTTTAATAAGCCCGAGCTCAACACCTCAAGCTCATGTTGAGTCTGAACTTAATCCTTTGTGATCTCAGCTTAGGCTCGTTAACACCCACAACCTCTATTACCTCCTAGACCATTTAAGTAGTTGCACTCCTGTCCGCTTAAAGTCTTGTTACCTATTGTCTATTCCGGAGTGCAATGCATAGTGAAAAAATTAAAACACATGATGACCCACTTCGTGTGTCTTATTTTATTTTTTTCCATGTGTCACACTATGAAATAGGAAAGATATTAACAAGACTTTAGTAGATAGGAGAGGATTCAGATTCACTAAGGCTGCGTTTGGCAGTCACTTGTAATGCACTCATTTCATTTGAGTTTCTGAAGGTTTTTGTGGCCAAAACGGGATGGTTTGTAATGAACTCATTCAAATTTGTAAAGATTTGTGCTTGATAACATAAGTCATTTCATTTTATAGAAAAACCTAAGATGACTTCATTTCTAATTGTAGTTAACA
>JAOXJP010249828.1:0-22120 GCA_025762735.1 Platanus orientalis
TATAAAATGGAGGCCATTCAATCCATCCCATAATGCTTCATTCATAATAACACAACTCTATAATCCAAGAACATTATGGAAATCAACAAGAGAATACTAACCAACATGCTCATCTCAAGGAAACATGATCTATTTATAAGAAATCAACATTCTAAAAAAGAAATAGAAATGAATCCCCCAAAATATAACTCACAATCATCAAATCTAATATCCAAGAAAGGAAAATAAGCATAAAATGCATATCCACCCACACAATCCATGAAAACAATATTCTACATAAGAAAATAATTAAGCTAATAAAAAATAAATGTAGAACCACCAAATCCAAGATCATTTTAAACAAATCTATGATCCTAAGAATGAAAAAGTGAGCATAAACTGAATATCCACTCACCCAATACTAATCCTCTTTATCTTGAAGATAAAACTCCTCCAAAACTCCTTTTTCTTTGTTTAATTTTTCTTCCTTTATCAGTAAATAAACAGATTCATGGTTAGAAACCATAAAATAAGGTATAAAAATATGAATCTATATTCATTTAGCTAGATCTAGGAAGAAAATGAGCTATCCATGAAGATTTCTAGAGTTGATAGTGGAATTTATCCAATTAGGGAAGAACTTTCCTCTCTTAGCTCAAGAACTTCCCTAATCTTTTCTAAGCCTTTCCCTCTTTGTTCTAATGAAGAAAAATAACATAAATAAGGTTTAAATAGGGTTTGAGTCATCTTATATGAGTTCTCACTCGTGTGGGGATTAAATGAAAGCAAGTCACGTCCTAAAAATAGTAAAAATCCAAAATTTCAGGATTTTTTTAGCATTTATGGGCATGACGTGATCGATCACGGTTCATGATCAACCATGGAATTTGTGATTGATCATGGATTTTGTGTCCTGACACTCTTCATGATCGATCATGGGGTTTGTGATCAATCATGGGCACTACCTGAGACGTGTGCCCCTTGTACGTGATCGATCGATCACGAGTTGGATCACAGATACAAGATTTTTCGTTTTAACCTCCTAACAGTAAAATGGGCATAACTTTCTCTAAAAAAACTCTTTTTTGCAAACAGTTTGTTGGGTTGGAAACTTGACTCTAAGAAATTTCCAACAAGACATGTCTTAACATTTAATTTTTTTTTGTATTAGTTTTGGTGGACCTAAGAATTTACCCCAAATACGTTATCAAGATAACTATTGAACTTGACATGTTCGAGGCCCAACCTCGGTCATACACTTCAGGCTTGGTCCAAATATTCCCTAAACCACTCTGAGGTATGTCTACATATATTCAATGATCATTTTACCCTTTAAATGCAATGCGGGTTATTACATGTGGTGGGGATCAAGTTTGCCTATATGTTGTAGGATTCTTTCCAAACAAATTAAACCTTTACGAAATCAATTATACCTTCACGGTCTTAATTCTGAAGAGATGATACTCATTTAATCCATATCACTTTTGTTCCATTAATCTATGTCCAGTACAAAATCATCACAAAAGTCATGGTGTGCTTTTCTAGCCAGTCGTAATACTACAATGAAATTCTCTATCATACGAAGATGAATACTACTAGTCAGTACCACATGGCTATTAAATTATATATGAGTAGAGCATATGACCTAATTGATTGGTCCTACCTCCTTGAGGTCATGGAAAGAATGGGATTCAGTCAGAAACCACAGCAGTGGATCTTCCGATGTTTATCCACAACATCCTTCCAACTGCTTATCAATAGTTCTCCAGGAGTATCATTTACAAGTCATAAGGACTTGAGCAAGGAAATCCTTTATCCTTTTATATATTTATTCTATGTGCCAAAGGATTTTCCTTGCACATTAAACATTAGGAAATAGTTGATCTTTTCCAAACATCATCAAGTAAGACCTTCCATCTATCATTTGTTATTTACCGATGACTATTACATTTTTAGTCTAGTAGGTGACACAAAAATCTATAATATATCCTCTTTATTGAATTCATTCCATTGAGTGTCAGGCCAACTCGTCAATTACAAGAAATCTGAGATCCTATACAACTATAATACTCCTTTAGATAAGCACCTACTGGCACAAATATTGGGAATACAATAGGATGGTAATCCTGCTAAATATTTGGGTTTGCCTTCATCTATATGATGAAATAAACAAAAAATATTCTCTTATCTAGATGATAAAATTCAAGACAAACTTCGATCAAGTTTTTGTTGATAATAAAAACAGCAATCACAATTATTCATTCCTGCTCCATGTCATGCTTCCTTCTTCTAAAGGGGTTATTGTTATTTTTGGCATTGTTATTTCAGTATTCTATATGTGTGCACAACACTATAAAATATGAAAATACTTAAATCAAATAATGAAACTACATACTTAACTCGGATGATGGAAACTTCACTTGAGTGGATCAAAGCTAGTGTTTAACACTATGTCCTTAAGACAAATTCGTCCCTCGCACTAGTGCTTACTGAATTCAGACGTCTGTCTCCCAGGATACAATGATCTTCCACACATAGAAGCAACACTACAATCTGTGTGTCTAGCGAACCAACTTGTGCAACAATTCTCTCTCTTACACTAACACTGACACGAATGCACTATAACATTACTAACTTGACCGAAATTTGAAAGAAATGAAATGATGGAGGGACTTCTTATTTATGGATTTTTGGTGTTTATTAGGAACAGGTACAGGGACACAACCTTTGATTCCGTACAGTCATCAATAACCAATAGTTGCAATCTAGTAGTCACTTACACATTCGTACAGAACAGACATGTGTGAAAGTGAATGATTTAAGAGACAACTACACGTCCGTACGGAATGGACATGTGTCCATAGGAGTGATTTAATAGCCACATGTGTGTCTATTTGGCCCAACAGTTTCTAAGGGCATAGTTGTAAAACCGTACGAATAGTTACACCCCTACAAGAGCAAAACTGTAAAACCTGTTTAAAGGGACATGTCCCCACAAGTGTAACCGATTTTGGGAAAAAACAAAAAAAAAATATTAATAAAAATGATATTTGTTTATTTTTCTTATTAACCCAACCCAACCCAGTTCGGTTTGGCACGTGTGTGTGTGTATGTGTTTAAATATAAGTCCGGCCCATGTTGGCTAAGTCCTCCCCCATCCACAAAATAGCGGTGTTCCTTAGGGCCCAAACTTATGTTCAACATTAATTTATATGAACACAAATTATTGGGCTAGTCCATGTGAGATTATTCAAATTTCACACTTTTACTAGTTTTACCAGTGATCAACTAGGCACTTCTAGTGACAATTTCTTATTCACCCATTGATAGTTTTGAGCATCCAACAATATAGAATTGTTCTCCTTATTGAAGTGAACACAACCCCATGTGGGTCCTACTTTTATTTTGGCTCAAACATAGTCACCCGATCAGATTTTGCACAAAAAATTGAGTGTTTTCAAAACCGTTTCCAACAGTTATGCCATATGATTGACAAGAGACAATTTCGCCTTTGGTAGGGCCAAAAAAGCACATAAGAAAAATATCAACGGGGTGAAATGGAAAGTGCTCAGGAAGTAAGAGGGGTGGGTGTACGTGGTTTTCGAGACCTTCATCTATCCAACATGGTTCTCTCTTTGTTTTTTATTTTTATTTTTATGAATATATAATATATCTCTCTTAGCAAAGCAAGGTTGCAGACTGCTTACTCAACCAGATTCACTTTGGGCCCAACTAATGCATTCTATCAACTATTCTAAGGCCTATAATGCCTCTGCTAAGCTATGGGCCTCTTGGGATTGGAAAATCGCTCTCCTTGCTAAAGGAATTCACTAGGAAGTTGGTGATTGGTTTACCATTGACATCTGGAAGGATCGTTAGATTCCCACTTTACTGAATATGTGATTGGAAACTCCAAAACCGGTAGGGTCTTCACTAAGCAAGCTTGAGATCCTCCACCGCAATCCAAAAAAAGTTGGAATCTGGATGTTCTAAAGGAATTTGCATTTCAATAAGCGGCTGACGCTAGATCATGTCTCATGTTGAGTTCTCACATCCAACAAAATAACTCTATCCGATTTCATTACAAGAAAGGTTATTTCTCCGTTAAATCAACCATGGCATGACGGCCTCTTTTGACTCCCAGCCATTATCATACGGTAATGATAACCCTAGGTTGTAGAATCTATTATGGCAAAACTAAAACACTTCTTATGGAGAGTTTGCAAGAACATAAGGCTGCAAATTGGGTTGGGGCAGCCTGAAGCCTGACTTGTCTGGTCCGAGGCAAGGCCTATTAGGGTCCTGGCCCAAGATAAGATCCCGAACATTTGTTAGAGTCAGGCTCAGGCTGTGTGTTTATATATAATTACATATAAGAAAAACATAAGAAATTGATAATCATATTATACATTGTTTGAAGCTTTAATAGATTTTTTTCACCATTCAAATAATTACATAGAAGAAAAACTGTCTATGTTTTAGAGGGACATCTAAGTCCCGTATTTATCATATTATAGCTCTCAATTTATTAAATGTTACATAAAACAAGGTGGAAAAAAACTTAGATTAACAATTGGGCTTCCACCTCCGTGAGAAATTGGAAATGTAACCATGCAAAACAAAACAAAAGTTAAGCTTGAATGAGTTATGAGCTGGTTCGAGGCCCAAAAAAATAGTTAGGACTAACTTCGAGCCTTAGGTTACTAAAAAAAATAGGCCCAAGCCCATAATTATTATAGCAGACTAGGCCCGGGCCTAAGCATATTTGGACCCAGTCCTCAGTTCCTCCCTTTATTTGGATCCCACACAAAAAGAAAACAAGTGCCAAATTTTGGAAGGCAACAATCAGCCTTAACTAACCAAGAAGGAAAACAGTTTAGGCTTGAAGTATTGCAGTCTTTTGATGGCATATATGAAAAAATGGGAAACCATTTTTTATTAAACCCAACGACTGAAACTAATACATCGGTGTTATCTGATACAATCCGCATTACCAAGTGGGTATACCTATTACCTAATAGAACCACCTGGTTCCTCTCAGTGAATGAAATGGATCTCTTCACTATTAAAATAAAAAAAAAAAGATGTCTCTGAATTCTCTACTAGGACCCCGTCTCCGGGATAATTTAAAACCCCAAGGATTTGGTAAGAACAAGGCATAAACAAACAAGGTCCGGATGGCATCAGGGACTGATACATAAACGCCAAAAAGTGAAAAGCACCCCCAAAAAGTGTAAATCACTTTTCCGGTACTGATGAGTCCACCCCTGACACCGTCCGCACCTTATCCGTTCAGACTTGTTTGTACCTAATCCCAGCCGGATCAGGATCAATCAATTATAAAGAAAATATATTCTCGTGCTTTAGCCATTACGATAAGCTTTAATTTAACAACTGCAGCATCCATCTGATATATTGATAATCTCTTATAAACTTGGATTTATAAATGGGCTCGTTTTGTGATTGAACATAACCAAAAATTTCTTGGCCTCATTATTTGCACTAAATAAGAGTCAGGACCATCGGACACCTAGATGAATATTGCCTATCGAGTGCGTCGAATCGTCAAAGGCGTGGCCCATGCTTTGGCAAAACGTGGGCTGCAGTTAGACGGATCGAGAGAACGATATTCGTTTAGATGTATCTCCTGGTTTAGGGCTGGGATTGCATACGGAAATTTGCTTTTCCTGATGTATTAGGATGACATCAGGGGGCAGAATATCAGTACCTAAAAGTGACTTTCACTTTTTGGGGGGTGCTGATCACTTTTCAGTACTACGTTTCCACCCCCTAATGCCATCCTAATATATCAGGAAAAGCAGATTTCTGTATACAATCTTTTCCGCCACTTTTAAAGGTGGATCATGAATCAACTTCAAAAGGTAGGTGGCTGCTTGTTCTGACTCAATGACACCCCACTTAGTTTGGCGAGGCTTTTCTACTCTTGGCATAGGCAAACGCGTAGGTCAAAGGGCAGCCACATCAGCATCCGAAGTGATTTACACACACCCCCAAAAAATGAAAATCACTTTCGACGCTGATGTTTTCGTCCACTTGACCATCAGCCGACGCCCGGGTGGAGATTAGGGGTTGGCGTATAAAATCCTCACCGCACTTAGTTGCTATTGAACTCATGCTTATATGCTGACAAGGTATGACCTCTCTAAGGAAGAGTTTGGGTATCAAACTCCATAAGCAGCAATTCCTCAATGATTCTCTTGACGTCTCCACCCCCCACATCTGTAGTAGTGGAGGTGACCCAGTTGTCTAAAAGTCACATGGTGGTATCCAATTAAAATGGTAATACCCAATTGCTGCCTGGTTTGTTGGAAAAGTCCAAGCAATACAAGCTCCCCAAATCATTTCTTAGTGATTAAATTATAAAAAGTGCTGCACAAAGCTTCTGCCGTGCTTCAAACGTCTTTACCTAGTCGGCAAACCACCTTCCTGCTCATCGTAGGCCAGGGTTTGAATCATCTCCCGTCTGACTGCAGAGATCTCACACCGTTACCAATCATCATATGTGAAACGCAAGTTCTCTACAACAAGCTTAAAATGCATTATTTTAAGTTTGTTGCGGAGGATTTGATTTCTACCGACAAAACTCATTGACTGCATCTGCAACAGTAGGAAGTGGTGAGCGATGTACTACAGATCCTCTTAATGGCTCAAATTCATCTTGTAAGGTCATTAGGAACTGTACAAATCATTGCTCCTCCTGAGATTTCTTGCAACTATTCAAACTACTCGAATGCACTCGTCCGTCTCTATAGTTCAGTGAAGTCAATACTTAGAAAGCAAGGAAACACAGGATATACACAAGAAGGAAGTAAAGCTAATGTCATTACACTATAAAACATGATGGCATTACACAAAAAGCCAAAAAAAAAAAAAAAGTCAAGGGCCCCTGTTTTATTCCAAAGAAGTGGGAGCCAATTATTGAACGTTCAAAAAGGTAACCTAATCATCAAGAGCAAGTATCCAGCGGTCGGGCTGCTGCTAGGTGCATGCGAATCGCAAAAGGAAATGAGCCAAAGACATCACTTCCTTTTTTGGTCGTTCCGCTCTATCGGATTGATGGTAGTATAAGAGATCTATAACCCTATTTGACATTATGGTTCCTGTTTTTTACCCATAGTTAGAATGTATCTCTCTAGGTCATGTTAAGTATCAATATCAGCTTTACATCCTCCTCGCATTTATGGTAGAGACGTTGCTAGTGATATGGGCTTTGGCTTATGTAGATAAAAAATGATAAATGAGATTGTGGCACTCCACTCACCGCCAATGCAAAATGATGCCGTAGAAAAGAATGGAACATTGCTTCGCTTTGCTGATGCGTTGGATCGTGTATAACAAGCAAGCTATTTACCCTCAAATTCAAACATGTGGGTGCACAATGCTATCATGCTCTATTGTTGCGTACAATAAAAGTCTGCTCAAACCCTCTTCTCTTTTTTCCGGTCATTGCATTGCCGAGGGCTATAAAACCTCTAATCACAGAGGCTTGCCCTTTCAAACTATTTCCTTTCTCTAATGAACAAGACCAGGAGTGGATTAGTAGGGTCCAAAGAGAGCTCAATGAAAGAACTCCGGATGTGAAGCTCACTTAGAAAATTTATAGTTTATCACCTTGGAGGAAAGTTCGCTGAAACGTAATGTAATATCTATTTTAAATATGACATATATGTATATATATCACCAGTTCGTATCTTTACATAGTCGTCATCAACAATCGACATTCAACACCTTAACCTTTATAGTTCGGCTAAGCTATTTCATAACCTTAGTATAGTCTCAATCCATAGTTGATTGTACCTTGGGTTTTGTTGCTCAAAAGCAGGCCTTACCTTTATATAGTTAGGGCTAGCATGCATATATTAGTAAGGGTTTTTTTTTTCCGCTTAGTAAAGCCTTTTATTTGTTCTCCCCTTTTAATTTCCAATTCTTCCTCTTCGTTCTACTTAGGTGGGGCAATCCGAGCTCTTGACAGAATGTAAAAGGGGACTACAGATCTTTGTATACACCTCAACGATGACTAATGCTCCAGCCAACCAGTGTGGAGGCGAACACGTTGGGATGTAAGCTAAGTTGTTCACCTTGTAGATAGAGAAGATGTAGAAAGTGTCATGCGTGGTTCAAAAGTGTCTTTGATAAATACACATGAAGGAGGGTTATGTAATAAATACATAATATATAAAGTCCTATGCATTTACTAAGATACCCATTGTCTGGTATTGTTTCATTGTCACATGCTGGATTTATATTGGCATGATATCATGCTTGGGAGCATGCCAAATGTGAAATTCAGAGTATTGAGTTCAAATCATCTCCAATTCAATATGTCTCTGTGCCACCATGCTTGACAAAGTATTTTGGTAAATTCAAGGACACGTACATGCTTTCAAGTTATTGTGACACCTTCTTTTAGGGTTCAAAGCAACACCGGGCTGAATAGAGAGATGTCATGCCACAACCAACCCAACATACTACACCATTCTTTTTTTGGTAATAAAAAGAACTTTCAATTAACTAATGGGGGACAAAGAGTCCTTAGGAGTACATCATCCAATTGTCTACTAGCTATTCTAGCCAATTTGTTGGCCTCAAAGTTAGCTACTCTAGGAATATAATTAAAGGCATATTGTTAAAAATCAGAAATTTGGTTTAGACACAAAGATAAGTGATTCATGATTCTCCAAGGCCAAGGATGCTCTTTCTATTGATATATTTAATGACGGTTGCTGCAGCACTCTTCACTGTGATCTTCTATGTTTTTAAATCCTCTTTCGATTCCATTCCATTTAGAATAGTTTATGTTTCTGCTACTTGTGGCTTTTCAATGCCATCCTTTTGTTGTCCTTATTCCAACTTCATGCCCCTCCTTATTCTTTACTATTGCTCCTAGTCATATTTGGTTGTTTTCTTTGGAAAAAAACAATATCTACATTGATTTTGAGCTACTCTTCTTCTGAAGGCATCTAACATATGTCTTCTTTCAGGTTTTCTTTCCTTGACTCGTGATCATATTCACTTTTACTCTCTCTTTGTAGATTCTTCCATTCCGTCATCATCCTACAAAAAGAAGCAATGAGATTAGTAAGATTATTCTTATGTGTATGCGTGTGTTCCAATTTTGTGGCAGTTAATTTGTTTTTTTTTTTTGGGGTACAGCCACATGGGCCTTCTTCATCACAGCTGCTTGAAGCAAGACTGGCCTGAGCCAGTCAAAACTGAGAACCCAAGCAGGTGACACCACTTTTGCACTGCTTACCCCACCCCCACCCCTCCAGGGATTACACCCTAGGTCTTCCCTAGCTACTTTTTGGCAGTTAATATGTTTTGATAATTATTGAACAACCTATCCTTATGCTAGACCATGACTGACGAAGGGTACTTTTATATAATCAGTTCAAAATACACACACACACACACACACACACAAAAACCCATGTTTTTGTTCTTGCAGTACACTTTCATAATAAATAGGCAGATACTTATCGGTTCACTACATTACCCTCATTTAATTTCAGTGTATTTATCAATACACCCTATGTTAGTATTGTGTGTATTGTAGTAAAGTACGTCCTTCAACCCCTGTGCAGTTACCAATACATCCTTGGTTAGGTATTGTGTAGCATGGCGTGGGTCAATTCATGTTGGCCTGTTATCTCAAAGCGAGTTGAACCGTTTGACCCAAAACCCGTTTACAGTCAACCTTAGCCCATTTATTTCGTGTTGGGTTCGTATCGGGTTCATGGGTTAAATGGTTATTCATGTTGGTGGGTCAGATTCATGTTGTTTCAAGTTAAGGTTATACGACTATATGGTTCAACCTTGACTGACCCATTTATTAATTATGTCAACACGGGTCGACTTGTTTGACCCAAAACCCATTTACAGTCAATCCTAACCCTGTTATTTTGTGTTGGGTTCACGGATCGTGGGTTGTGTCAAACATTGCCACCCCTACACGTGTGTAGCCATGGACTGTAATGGTACACTTGGGTGTATTACTGCTGGCAAATATTGTCTGCACCACACCATCTCATAGCAGGGGTGGTTGAGAGAGAGAGAGAGAGAGGGAGAGAGAGTACAAGCCTTGGAGATACAGCAACCGAGGATTAAGGTAGAAAGTTGAATTAGAAACCTCTGCAGTAAGTTAAACTACATTAATGTGCAAAGATTGTTTATAGTTCAAAACTCTCCCCAATTTAGTTCAAAGCTGATTTTCAGAAGCGCTTTTTGTGGAATGACTTTGAAGCACCAGGACACCGGGTGATACATGGGCGGAAAAAGTGAACCATCACAAAAAATGAACCACTGGATATTTTTTTTCACTTTTACTGCCCACATGTCACCGGGCATCCTGGTGCTTCAGGGTCGCTCTAGGAAAAGCGCTCAAAAAATCCGCTTTGAATTTCGTTGGGTCAAATTTTTTGTATAGGGGTTTGAGAGCAGTTGCTGGTTATTGTATTTTAACCTACTGCAGAGGATCTCTCTCATCGATCTACCTACGCCTCCTGTTCACGACTAAAAAATCCCATCTGTCATTTTTCTGATATCATGTCTAGGACGTGTGTTGTTCTCTTTAGCCTGACTCTTAATCTGCCCATTCTCACTCACTTTCTTGTTGGTTCTTAGAAATCATTAATGATTGATTGTCTCCTACCTTTTTCCAATAACAACATTTCTTGTCCAATCGTCCCTTCACCAACGGCCTTCCGTTGAGTTTGACTGCTTTTCCCCGGTCTTACAAGCCTTGGTTTTTCTTTTTTTTTTGGTTTTTTTTTAACAGGTAAAAAATATTTGCTCTTTGATGGCTCTCTCAAAATTACCGATACTGTGTCTTGGGTATCAAAGTTTACAAAACAATATTCTGAGACCAAAAAGTGTTGTGACCCTCTATGGCCATGTAATAGCCTGACAGGTGATGTACGTTAGGTTAAAAGCTTTAAAAAGTAGTTAATTAAAAAAATAAGGGTCAAAAAAGAGGTATAAATTTAAAAACACATTATGTGACAGCCTGACATAATTACAGAGGTTACAAACACTTTTTGATCACCGACAATCAGTATTCTAAGGTTTACATAAGCTAAGACCAATTCTTTCTTTCTTGGTTATTGTTGTATTGTGTTGTATCTTGTTTTCTAGCCGTTAAATGCAATGGCTGAGGTTTCTAGAAGTTAAGTTTTATTCGTATCTCTCCTTGTACACAAATGTAAAGAAAAAAAATCATAAAAGAGAATTCTATATAAAGTTTTCATAGCCGATTAGTTATAGGAGAATAAAAATAGTTTTTTATTTTTTATTTTATCGGTATTGGTAGGAAAACTTTCTTCTTCCTCACATGATCTTAGGTATGGATAACTTATGGTACTGGACTAAGTTCGGTACATGCCGCTTAATTTTTCTAAGACTTCATAGGAGAATAATTGAAAAAAGATCCAACTTTGTTAATGCAATGGAATGATAGCACAGTACATACAGGGGCGAAGCCGGGATTTTCATGAAGGGGGGCAAGCCAAAAGATTATGTGCGTCCCCTTAACGGATGCCAATGGTGCACCTACAATCAAAGGGTGATACATCACATCAAAAAAGTGAAAAACACCTCCCAAAAAGTATAAATCACTTTTTCAGCATGACGTGTCACCTGCTGGTCACAGGCACACTGTTGACACCCATTAAGTGGCGCACCTAATCCGATCCCGGAGCAAGAATTCTCTGGAATTTTAAATCATCTCCAGTATCAATGAATAGGTACCACTCCATTAGCAATCAATGCGTGACATGTGGTCTGACAAAGGGTGTTTGAGCCTATACACATGGGTCAAATGAGGGTATTATAGTAAATATACTCGTGTATTTATTAATTGAAATAGATGTTCTCCAAGATTTGGAGTCTGGTACGCTAGGTGACTTTACATGGAATAAAATTGGCAGTGGTTGGATGAAATTTTAAATTCCCACCCGTTTTATTCCAAATGAAGCCACTTGGCACCCTGGACACCATCTTGGGCCAAAAATTTGCTCCCTTTATTTTATTTTATTTAGTTTTGTTTCATTAATGTGCTCATTTTATTAATGCACCATTTGTCTGACATTGTGTCACAGTTTGAGCAGAGACTGAAGTGGTACCAGTTCAGTCAAATTAGAGATGACATGAACTCATTTCCTAGTAAGGTCCAATCATGGGGTTTTCACACATTAAGGGGGGCAACTGATTCCAATCATGGGGTACTCACACATTCAGGGGGGCAACTCACACATTCAAGGGGGGAGCAACTGATTCCAGTCAAGCATAATATTTTGTCAGGTCATTATTATTATAAGGGTACTCACACATTGAGGGGGGGCAACGCCCCCCTTCTTCTATGTGGCTCCACCCCTGAGTACAAATGCCTCTTTGACCCAATGGATCACTGATCTCTTCAGAAAAGTTGTATCACTTGATATTGAACAAGTTGATGATAGAAACTAGAAATAAACCAAGTTCACCCATTCTCAAACCGAATTATAGACTAAGTTAAATTACTCATAATCCTAAGATAGAGCTACTCTTACTCCTAATATAGAAATAAAATTTGATGTTGAAGTTGAAAATCCTTTCTTCTTCTTCTTGTCCATTTATATCAAGGCAAACAGTTACAGTGGTTGTAATTTTTTTTTTCACGTTGTTGGGCAGTTTCTTTCACTTTTTACTCATCTTCGTTGCTAATTTCCCATTATGTGGTAGATGCCCATAGTGGGTTATGTAGTGGTTTCATCTGACTTGCTTCGTAGAGATGGTGATCCGTGTTTGTTGTATGTCAGTTGTCGCGACAGCTGGTGTCTTAACACTAGCTCCATCAGGTGTCCCTATTTGACTCTATTACTGGATCCATTAAAATCCACGTGTCGCCCCTCTATAGACATATTTTTGGATGGTACCAACAATTGATATGTAGGTGAAGATGGGTTTTGAATCAAACACTTATTCCCTATGGCGAGGAGGAGCAAGCATCAACCCAATTCATTGGAGATGTTGCCTAGGGTGTTTGAAACCTAAACCTCTCCCTTGGAGAGACCATACCATAACCATCTCAACTAGAGATGGTTTGGTATGAAAATTGTTAGAGGCTTTTGTGAAAAGGTCACCAAAAAATGCTGGATTTTTTTTTGGTTTTCTAGGTTTCAAGGAGAATTGTTGATAACCACTTTGTGTTTTTCATTTGGTGGAACTCGGATCTCTCATCTCGTGGATATAGGCAACATGGTTGAACTATGAAAATTTGTTGTGTTTTGTTCATGTACTTCTTTTCTTTGTGTTATACTATGCTAATCATTATAGGTTTCATCCCAAATAGCTAGAATAGATCTACACAAAAATTGATATTAAAGCCTTGGTTCATGTTTGGGAGAAAGATGAAGATCAATGAGCAGAGGAATTAATTATTTTGCAGGTGGAGTTTTTTGATCTTAATTTAAAAACGTAGATGTCATAAAGTCTCAAAGTCACTTCATGAGTTTTGTATGTCGATTCACGATGGCAGTAAAGAATTCTGTCAACCAATTTATAATGAAAGTTTGGCAATAAAAACAACTATATTTGTGAAAAAGAAGGATGAACATCTTAGTACTGCAACAAGGTTTGCACAAGGTGTTGAGAAAATTGACTACCAATCTAAAACAAATCTTAGGTGCAGATTGGAAAAACAAAGAGTTGAGAGCTGTTAGCAAGAAAAAAACTTTGTCTTATAGAAAGCATTATACATAACGTTATAAAGGAAACTACAAGTTTAAAATTTTAAAGGAATTCAGAGAAGCTATACCCAAGGAAGAGTTTGACTAACAAGCTATACTTGAAGAGATAATAATATGTCTTAACAATGGTTGAAGAAGTAACTATCATATAACACATGAACGTGTTTGATAAGACCTTGGATCAATTATATAAGGTTATTGACAAGTTGAAAGAAGAAGAAAAGACTATATTGCTTCTTATATCACTTCCTAATTCATATGAATACTTAGTAACTGCACTATTATATGTGAAGGACATGGTGGAAGGAAGTTATGGAAACTCACTTATTTAATGAGATTAGAGAAAGCTTGGTTTTAAGGGTGCAAAAGACCAAGTTGATGGCTTATGAGGGCTTCTTTTTCATTTGGTGGAAGGATGTTCTCTTCCACAATCAAGGTATAAACAGTGGACAAAGACGAGTATTTCAATAGATTTTAAAAGATAACAAAATCATGCCTTTATCTTTAATTCACTAGTCTAGTTAACTGTTGGACATGACACACAAGTTATTAGCTATGTTATGATCAAGTAAAGTGTAAGTCAATACCAGATTAATTTGAGTCTATGTAGTTAGCATGTGAAGGCTAATAGTTATTTGTGATTTATAGTTTAGTGAAGACCAAGTAGACAGAGTTAAGAGCGATTTAATTTGGGATTCATGCATAAAGTACGTTGTTGACAACACTAAATTTTCTTAGGCATTCAAACCATAGTTGCAAGGAAGCTTGACCTAGGCTGCGAAACTCGTTTCTTGGGAAGTTCGTTGAGGAAGCTAATTCGATTGAGCTTCCCCAACTTTGGGGAAGCTCGGGGAAGCATTTTAGGAAGCGTGAAAATACATTTTAAGAAGTGTGGGAAGCATTTGGGGAAATGTGGGAATCGAATAGGGAAATGTTACTTGCACACAAAAATTTTCACTAGTTCAATTATTTCAACAATTAACAAACCAAATGTAAACAAATTTCATTATTTTAACAATTTAGTAAAACTCCTAACCAAAAACCCAAATAGGTATGCAAACAATATATTGTCAAAATTAGTATAAAACTAAGGCCTATGTGATATTGCTATAGTTCCAATGCATATATGGCTCAAGCACACAATAAAATAATAATGATTCTTAAGTATTTTTGTTCATAATTAGTTGCATATCTATGTCATGATTCTTTGTTAGTTGCATATTATAATAGATATAATTTTGGTTTGTTTATTACCATGTCGACGTTATTCACTTTATTGTACTGTAGTTGTATTTATTCATTGTAACTCATTGTAATTGTACCAATTGATTGTAGATTTAGTTATTTACTTTTATTAGTATTATCTATTAGCATATTATTTTTATTTCATATCCTAGTGTGAAATATATGTATATATATATATATACATATATCTTCATGTTCGCTTCTACAATCACTTTCTAAGTATTTCTTGATCGCTTCCCCAATTGTTTCTAGTTTGCTTCCACAATTACTTCTTAATCGATTCTCACTTCTTGATTCCCAGTGATTTAGTAAGCATCGCTTCCCGTTTCTCGCTTTCGCATCGCTTCCCGCTTTCGCTTCTCGTTCTACTAACTATGAACAAGTATACTCTAAAAGAAGATGTAATTAATGAAGGACAATGGTTGATCTTCATGGTGATAGCTAAACAAATCAAGGTAAAATTGTTGTGGTGTCTTGTTTCTTACCCATGAGATTAGAATTGATCAAGCAATTGAGGTTTGAACATCTATATGGAATTTCTTTTCTTTTTTTGTTTTATAGATTATTTTATTTAGGAGTGCCTCTCACTGTACATAAATGAGAGGAAGATGTTTTGGAGAACTCTATTTGAAGTCATCATAATTAACTATTGATTGGAGAATGAAAATCATTTGTTGAACTTTTGTGAAAAATGTGTAAAAGAGCTGGACAATTCTTTAGCTTTCACTTTTAGTTTCAAAAGAGAATTGAAGATTGATAAAGGTCGTGTAACTTTTTTGTGTTTCTCGCTGTGTCAAACTCAATCTTCTCTCTTCTTTGGACAATCACATAAATCTGTTGAGTTTTGTTTGTGTGCTTGAATTCTTTTGTGTTTCAATTTTGATAGGTTTCAACCAAGGAAGCATGGACACACCAATATCCTTCGTCATGTCCCTGTAGAACATGTATCATACACGGACACAACGGGATACTGCTGCATGCATGTTTGGGGTGTATAGGAGAAAAAAAAATTATGGGTATGAATGTGCTCTAAAGACCAAAAAATTATCTTAGTACTTTGTACTCTAAAGACTAAACATCATTGTATGGATATGAACGTGCTTCTTTTCTATGTATTATTGCTTTTAATTTAATTTTAGATATGTTTTCAAACATTTTGGTACTTATTATTTTTTATTTAAACCTAAAATTAAGGTAAAATATAGCTAAAAATATAAATTAATTAATTAGTTATCATATCCCTATCATATCGTATCCTAATTTTTCAAGAATTATTGTATCGATATGTTTATTGTATTGTACCCGTGTCCTATGTCGTGTCCATCCTTCCTAGGTTTCAACCCAAATCACACAGTTTAACTCAATAGTTATCTACTGTTTGACAACTGTGGGTCTTAAAAGAAATAATACAATATCATTCAAGGATAACCAGATATCATTTGACAAAGAGAAATGTTAAGGCTATTTGCTTTAGCATGCAAGGTAACCAACATATAATAACCGCCTCTCATTTTCGTGCTCTGCTAAGCTTTGGTCCCTACATAATAAAAGCAAAGGAGAAAACGTGCTTATCCTCTTTAGCTTCAAAAACACATGATGTTTCAGATAAGGTTTTGACAAGTTGGAATATACTTGATGTTTCTTCAGTGTCAGTTGCAAAGATTTCATGAATCCCATTGAATTTCGGCTGAGAGACTTGCTTTGCTGTCTGGTTCTACTTTTATTCATTTAGTGTGCTCCTGCTTATCGTGATTGTCGACATGTTACATCTAAGATTTATATATATATACTTATGCCCTCCTTGAAGTCTCTCGGAGCGAAAGCTCAGATAACAGAGGAGCTGCAGTTGACATAGAAGAAGCTACAATGGAGGTTTTCAATACTGTCCTTCAACTTGAACCCATTAGGCAGGTACTGTGTAACTTAAATTCTTTTGTTTTAGTATTTATAAACAAGAAATATGTTAATTGCTTCTCTCTCTCTCTCTCTCTATCTATTTGAACAAAAACCATGGGAAATCCTTTCTTCCCTAGTAAATATCCAACACAGCCATGCATGGCGCATTCCTCTATTGCTCAAATCTCAATAGGTTCACCCGCGGCATAGCTCTCGACCACAGGCCTCTTAGAGTCCAGTCGAGCTTCTCCCAAGGGCACTCTTCCTTGTCATCTTCATGAATTTTTTCTATTCAAAATTCCTGTGAAAAAAAATAAAATTGAGGAAGTGAAAAAAGATTCTACCAGCCCCCCCCCCCCAAAAAAAAAAAGAAGAGATTATATGACAAACATCCAATCATCATGATAACGGATTTCTGGTTTGTTATAGAATATATTTTTTTCTTTCGAAAAATTAAAATATATAAAAAGAAGGCAAGAAAAAAGGTGCAACCATCTCTCTTTGTATGTAAAGAAGAAGAAGAAGCCGTTTTGGGGAATTGGAGAGAGAAAACATAAAGGTAAGATTTATTTTTATTTTTATTTTATTTTTTTACGGAAGGGTTTAAAAGGGTTATCAAAAAGGGCTTGAAAATTTTTTGGTTTTTTCTTCGAAGGTTTGATGAGAATAAAGGATTAAAAAATGCCTTGTAATTTTATGTGTTTTTAGTAAAGGGAACTAGAATCCTATCAACCTAAACCAAACGATCTTCTCCTGGCCACAAATAATCTTGTGTGCGTGGTAGATTATGTGTTTTATGGGGTACTTGTATGTCTAGTGAAACCCACGAGATTATTTGTGGACAGGAGATAATCCTTTTTGTAGACAGGAGACGATCTCAACTAAAATCAATGTATCTCTCTTCAAAAATTGATCAGGAGATGTACACATACCCCTCAAAAGTAGTGATTTTTACTTTTCTAGCTAGGTATATGATAAGTCTCTCGAACCCCACTAGATTATTTGTTCACAGGAGACAATCTCAACTGGTTTCTCTTTGTAGTTGTTACCTTTGTTTTTTTTTTTTTTTTTTACTAATGTTTTATGGTTAAAAGATATGAAACAAATTAACAAAAAAGAAATCCACCAGAAAAGAAGAATAGAAACAAAAGGAAAACTATATTTCCAATCTCTTCTCTTGGACTTTCACACACACAAACAAAAACTCTGAGCCTCTAAACTAATCTGTAACTTCTTGCTTGCTTCTTCAGCTACTAAACATGGACTCATACCCGCCATTTGAAGAGACCTACAAGACCCTCTTAGAGAACAGCAAAGGAGAAGCACAAGCAGTGAAAGAGAAGGATATCGTTGAAGAATGTGAGCTCCCTCTGATCGATCTTAGTCGCATAAACCGCGGTGAATCCGAGAGAGAAGAGTGTAAGAGAGAGATTGCCAAAGCTTCAACAGAGTGGGGTTTCTTTCAAGCTGTGAATCATGGAATATCTGGAGAAATCTTGCAGAGGATGCGTTGTGAGCAGGTGAAGCTATTCCGGCAGCCATTCAATACTAAGGCTAACGGGAAGGTTTTGAATTTCTGGGCTGATAGCTACCGTTGGGGGACTCCTACTGCTACTTGTCTCAGAGAGTTATCGTGGTCAGAAGCATTCCATATACCTCTCACCGATATTTCGGTATCGGGTCAACTCAACCGTCTCAGGTATTCAAGTATTCTTATTCTGCATTTTAAAAATTTTATGGAGCGTTTTACTTGATTAATTTGCTACAATTGCGTTGGTCTAACATGAGCCTTTGGTGAGGGCCGCAAACGGCCAGATATAAGCATATCCATATCTGAATCCACTTAAGGAAACTGAAAATATCCAACAAGATTCGAATATCCAATTAAATGATGAATACATCGAAAAATAACCTACTTTATATCATATTCGGATATCCAAAATCCATAAAGTGAAATCGCACATAAAATTATAATCTAACAAATTCTATCGTGAAAGTTACTATAATGTATATATACATTATACATATACACTAAACATATACAAATATTTTATGGATTGGATATAAGTAGATCTGTATTTGCTTTAAACTCCACTTTACCCTAAAAAATAAAAAAAAAAATAGTATTCTCTTTAAACAGATCCTATGTGAATCGGATTTGGACTTTTATTCGGATAATCTGCAGCCTTAGCTATTTGGGTTAAGTTTCCATGTCTTTACTCACTACTTCAACCCAAGTCAATATTGGCTTTTGTAATTCAACACTTCAACTTGCATCACCCAATCCATTCTCACTGGTGCTGTTATTAGACATGGTCATACATGTATGAACAGTCAAGGTCTACTTTGGAACATGTCATTACCTACAGGTGCTACACCTAAATACCCAGGAAGGCATTGGTCCAAAACTCCAAGAATAATTGTTTGTGTTGACACAGGCCTCTAAAGGCATTCCATTAATTGACACATGATATGTTACACCTGCTTTTTCAACTGAACACTTTTTTTTGGATGTTTTAACCCCCAAAACAACATGTGTTAGTTTATAATTCACCATAGTCACCACAGAGGCATTTTAATCACAGAACGAAAATTTGCTGGGTTTTGATTTTGTCATTCATTCATCTCACTCCCAACTTTTTACCAAAAAAGGAAAAAAAAAATCTCACTCCCAACTAAGCATGAAAAAATAGATTCAAGCCAGGATTCTCTACTGAGGCTTAAAGTCTGGCACTGTCTGCAGTGCAACACATACCCCCAAAAAGAAAAATCACCCACCCTGATCTAAGTTTTTAGGTACCACCACTGCAGGATGATGAATTGATAACAGATTTTTTTTTCATTCTTTTTTTTTGGGGGGGCGGGTAAAATAAGGGGTTTATATTGAACTTCCTAAAATCATAGACTGAGCAAAAGCCTGTCTTATATCAATGTGCCACTGGGAGCGTGTCCAACATACGAGGTAATAATTGAAGTTTTACGTAAGCTAGGTGGTGAGATGATGGCAGACTTTAAACTGTAGTAGAGGATCCGAGTTTAATAGATTCGCATATAGGGCTGTCAATTGGGCCGAGCTGGTCCAAAGCCCGACTTGACTGGCCCAGAAATTGAGCAGGCTGGGTAAGTTGGATTTCGTGCTGGGTTGGGCACTGGCCCAAATGTTAGGCCCGATCTAATTTTCGAGCTGGGTTCGGGCTCAAGTTATTTCAGCCTGATGCCCAACCCGACCCGGCACGAAATGAATAAAACTTGATACCGACCCGAAACGCAGAAATATATATATATATATATATATATATATATATAGTTCAAATCTAATAAGTGACACATAAATTTATTGACCATTTTGGGTTGCCCGAACTCAGCCCGAAGCCTATATAATTATGATGGGCTGGGCTCGAGCAGAGGAGCTTGGGCAAAATTCGGGCTTGGGTTGGACACAGGCTGGGGTTTCATACTTCGGGCTTGCCCAGCCCTGCCCAGTCCGATTGACAGCCCTATTCACATATTTTCAAATGTCAAATCAGAACTTAGAACCAAGAAGACATAGTATCTATTTGGACGTACCCACAAAATGACAATGGGTAAATGATTTGGGCCAAACATCATCTTCTTATATGATTATTTTTGTATCCAAAACTTTTATTTGTGTCTAAGATACCAAGGGACATCATATGGAATAAAATGGGTAGGAGTTAGATGAAATTTCAAATTCTCACTCATTTTATTCTATATGATGTTCACTGGTATCCTGAAGACCAAATCCCGGACAGGTTAAATCGGTGACCTTCCCGCCCTCTTTTGGGTCGGGTTTGCTATGTCTG
Source organism: Platanus orientalis (assembly GCA_025762735.1). Taxonomy (NCBI): domain Eukaryota; kingdom Viridiplantae; phylum Streptophyta; class Magnoliopsida; order Proteales; family Platanaceae; genus Platanus; species Platanus orientalis. The sequence goes on from JAOXJP010249828.1 coordinate 20,690, forward strand.
GTTTCGGCTTAGTTCTTGGATGGATGGTGTCATCAATCCACTGTATCAAGAGAAAAAAAAAATCCTCTACTGCTAGCAGATTAATCTGTTGGGGCAGGAGAACACTTACCCCAAACAGAGTGAAAATTCATTTTTACACAGGAACGCGTCATGTCTCTTGTGCTGACAGATCGTCTGCCGGCAGGAGACAATCCCTTGGCCTGTATTAATTAGATTCTTCTCCAAAGTTTAATAATCTCTAGTCGGTACCAATAATTTGATTTCTGCTTAAGGGTGTCTTGGTGAAAGTGTATTTCACTTTTTCTGTGTTGATGTGTCAGTCCTGATGCATTCTAACTTTAGCCACTCTCTAAGTTATCTTACTAAATCCAGTCTTTTGGTGAATACATATGGTTATGTGAGGGTCTTTTGGTAAACATCCAGCAGATTCGTGTCATGTGTATTCACCAAAATAGATCTGATTTTTCTTGGGTTACTTGAATGGGTTACTTGAAAAACTCAACCTTGATGATTGTCCGTTTTGGTGCCATATCAAGTGCATCACACTCTTGATGTGACCACTCGGGGGAATCAAAAACCTCCAACAAGTGAATTGATTCCGCCCCCTAAGTGGTCCCATAAGGGGTGTGGTACATACGATATCATCTCGTCTGTTTTGAGACAAGTAGATCTGATTTTTCTTTGGTTACTTGAATGGGTTATTGGAAAACTCAACCTAGATGATTGTCTGTTCTGAGACAGACCTCTAAAGGGGTACTATTGATTTGACATACGATGTGTTTTTGAATTTGATAATTTTATTGACACCTACTTTTTCATCTGTTTTATCAAAATAAAAAACCTTTTTATCTGAACATTTTTTTGGACCCTTTTACACCCAAAAAATGCACATGTCTGTTTATAATTCACCATATACACAATAATGCCTCATTTTTATCACAGAACATTTGCTTAGTTTTTTTCACCTAGCACATTTTTACCATCACTGTTTCTATGGGTATATATATTTTTTCTCATATATATATGAAAGTATTTTTTGAGTCAACTTACCGTACTCTGGTTCCTCTCCTACCCAAAAGAATTGTTGTGGCTAAGAGAGGCGAGCACATATCCCAAATCACTGTTTGGGATGGTGATTTGCACATTATAGGGTATGTGTCGGCCTCTCCTAATCACAAGAATACTTGTTACAGGAAAGGGTCATGATTAAATTGTCAAGTTTTTCGATGGAAATCCAAATGGATCAAGCTTTGGAGTTTTAAAACCATAGTTTTGAGAACCAGCTGGATTGGGCAGTCTGACCTGGTTTAACTGGAATGAGCACCCTAAACAGTTGTATAGAAACTCAAAACCATGATGTGTCAAAACCACGTATAACCAACAAAACCGATGAAAACCAACTGGTTTTTATGAGCCGGGTTTTAACAAAAC